>CABHPH010119915.1:8703-22863 GCA_902168325.1 Peromyscus nudipes
GAATTCTTTCCAGGATCGAAGCCCAAAGAATGATACCACCCACTTAAAGTGAGTCTTCCCACCTCCATTCACCTAATCAACATAATCTCTCACAGGCTAGCCCAGAGGTCAACCTAAGCAAGGTAATCCCTCACAGGCTTATCCAGAAGTTTATCTATGTGAAGAGTCTAGATCCTGTCAGTATGACAACCAATATTAACCACCACAACCATCCTTTCAAAAAAGACCCTGAGCTACCACCTGAATATTAGAGTTGAAATCTAAAACATCCCATGCAATCTGAAATTCTAGATTGCTACAGTTTGCATCTGGTTTTCACCCCCCTGAAACTCATTTTGTAGCTTAATGCTTGTTGTGAAGTACTCATAGGATGGAAACTTCATCTGACTGTGGTGGTTGGTCACCTCTGGCAGCTGCTTCAGAGTTACAGAGCATCGTCAGGTAGAATTTCCATGGTTGAATGTGGAAGCTTTGTAAGAAGAGAGAGAAAACTCAGACAATCTCATCAAATATGACTTTTCTTTCTCAATGTGTGGTAGGTAATGGGCACTTGGGACTATGCTGGCAAGAAGGTCATCACCAGATGCAGATCCCTGGCTTTGAATCTCCATAGCTGTGAATCATTCCAAGTCTCATTTTGGCAAACTTACTCAGTTTGAAGTATTGTGTTACAAGCTACAGAGAATGGATTAATGTAATGATAAAAATCTAAAAATATGTATCATGCCAACCTAAATAAGTAGCAAATTGTCAAAGAGATCTAATTTATCTAGCATAGAAAAGATTCAAGTATTTTAGTCTACTACAAGCATAATTTTAATAAACAATGTAATAGAGCTGCCAAAAAATAGGATGGTTTTCTGTAGTGTACAAAGCAAGGAAGGGAATAACTCATCTCTAATCCACAGTAGTCATGCCACAATTGGATTTAAGATTTTTTTTTTTAATTGGGCTATTTTACTATCAGAGGAAGTTCCCCAAACTGAATTTACTGAGATAAAGGTGAATATAATGGTAGGAACTGAACGTTGTGTCACCATCCTGCTCAGCCCACCTCAGATGGCTTCAGTGTTCAAATGATAATGCTCCTTCCCCCGATTGGGGCTCTTTGTCTCGTCCTGGCAACTCATTCATTATCTACATGCAGCAGTATGGCCTTTCCAAAATGTAAATGAGCTTGTATCACACTTATGTGTGGCTGCAGTTTGTCGCACAGTCCCTGCAATGATGTCAAACATCATCACGTGTCTTCAGAGTCCTTGGGTTCTCATGCCTGTTTATACTTTTTGATTCATTGTACAGGCACTTCTGTGTTCTCTATGACCCTGCCCCCGCCCCAAACATCTCTAGCTACATGCTGTTGATGCTTACCTCTGGATATTCTGTTCCCTTATTGATTGACTTGTTTTCTTGCCACTTACTTTTTCACATTTCCTCTGTGTCCACCTTCTGCAGGCTCATTCCCGCTTATTCTCGTGGGGGTCAAGCCAGTCTTCATTTAATCTGGAAAGCCTCCTTGGTAGCCTCTTCTGCAGAGTTATGGATTTTATTCTCCTTTCAGCTTTGATAACAGCGTGAGTTTCCCTGTCTCAGCAAACACTACATCATGTCTGTAATTACTGTTCATGTTAGAGACCTAGGTATAAACAAGGAGAGTTTTCCTTCCAACTCATCTGCCTGCAGTTCCAAATAGAGTAGTCAATCCAAAATCGTGTCATGAAAGAATTCATTCTTGAATAAAACTTATAAAGAGTTTGAATGGAATAAAGGTATTTCCAGTGGGAACATGGAAACCATTTTAGATTATACAACAATGTGCACAGATTTTTCTATTTTGGCCACATACTGAAACTAAAAACAATGGGTAGAAATGAATAGAAAGAACATTTTAATTCAACAACAGAACTTCATATAACTAGAAAAATTTGAAATCATGGCATGCTGGTTTTAGGAAGAAGGGTGATCCCTGTCAGGAAACTACTCAAGTTGAATGGCAGGATTAGTACGAGACATTGCCGAAAGTTTTCTACAGAGCAGCTGTGTTGAGAAAGATTATGTAACCTACTGTGTGGGGTTTGTAAGAGGTAACATCTCAATCTATTATTACTGTGTTGTGACAGTTAGATTTATTTGTTAATTTGACACAACCTCGAATCTCCTAGGATGAGAATCTTGTCTCCATTAGGTTGGCCTGTCAGCATGTCTGAGGGGAATTGTTTTATTAAGTTAATCGGTGTAGGAATAGCCAGCCCACTGTGAGTGGCACCACTCTCTAGGCAAAGAATTCTGATCTGCATAAGCAAGTAACCATTGAGCTAAGCACAAGAAGAAAGCTAGTGACTATCCAAATATTTATTCTCTCTGTGCTTGGATGTGATATAAGCAGCTGCCTAGAGTTTCTGCATTGACTTTCCTAAGATGGACTGTAACCTGCAATTGTAAAACAAATGAACCCATTTCCCTTATCAGTTGCATTTCTTTTCCAGGATATTTTTATCACAGTAATAGCAACGAAACTAGAATACCACTATTATTGTTTGGATGCGAGCCATCCCTTGTGTCTAATGCGTGGTCCCCAGACATTGGGGTTATCAAGAAGTGATTCGATCATAAAGAGGCTAATTTGGATTAATTAGTTGATTTCATAGCTTGGTGGGCTATTATATGAGGGTAGTTGAAGTATGACACTAAGTCTGATCTTTGAAAAATTCATCTTTCCTGACCCTTCCTCTCATTCTCATTCTGTGTCTTGGCTCCAGCAGACAAGTAGACTCCTGCCACATGCTTTTGCAGTTGTGATGCAGGCCCATAGTGGTGGAGATGCTTGCTATAGACTGAATCATAAGCCAAAATAAATCGGTTGTTCATCTTGGGTATTTTACCATAGCAACAGAAGATTGGCCTTCAGTATTTATCAAGGATGTTCTTAGACCTGAATATGAGGGTACATGCCTGTAATGCCAGAACTTGGGAAGTATAAGAGGAGAGAACTGCTGGTTGGACCTACATAGTGGGGCCCTGTTACAAAACAAAACAAACAAACAAACAAACAAAAAAAGAGTTTTTAAAGAAACTAGTACTGTTCAATATTTGTTCCTCCACATCTCTACTTCTGTCCTATCTGTCCCATATACATGCATACACATTGAAATAAGCACAGACATAGAGATATAAGTGAGAATCCTAACCGTGGGGCTATCATGTCTGAGAGTATCAGAAATCTATCACTTGTTGACTACACTGCATGGATCCCCCTATTTACCTCTTTCATATTAGAGTGGGCAGGATGAATTTAATGTCCATCATTCTTTCATTCAATTGGAAACGTCGTAATATTTAACACATTTGAATTTACTTCTGTATTTTCCTTTTTACAGGAACAAGAACATTGAGCATATAGCTATAGATAGAAAAGATACACAGAGAAGTCACAGGTGTGCTGCATCCCAGCAGCTTCACTGGGAGGGCATTCTAGGGCCGTTCACTTTTGGTGAGCATTGCACTTTAAGGCTAGCATGTAAAATAACATGAGACGAGATCTAAGTTCATGATATTTAAAATCTGCACTTCTTGGGGTAATAAAATTAGTGTAAACGTTAACCTACTGAAGGCTTCAACCACCTGCTAGGTTTTCCCTGGCATCACTTTAGGTGGGAATCTTGTTTATTACATGAAGATCTTGAAGCAGCTACAGAATTCCTTTAGGTGTGTTGTTATTCTCTTTAGTGCTGTCTTTCTTACCACGTTAACCTTTGCTGCAGTTTTCTACACTGAAGTCAGCAAGCCTGGTTAATGCAAGAACAGTGAACCATGAACCTCCTGAATGAGTAGTATTCAGTTCTGGCAGCCATGTTCTTTAGAGGGGAAAAAATGGACTTCTTGTTGGCTTGGCTAGGTGTTAAATGCTTCAGTGAAGGTACAGCAAATGGCTCTCATGATATACTAAACACCAAACAAATGTTCATTGTTGTAATTGGTATGCAAAGAGATCATAACATATGATCATGGGTGAAGCCCAGTGTTTTGGTCTCAAAGATCATCTTCCAGCAAAATGTTGGACCTTGGATCTTTGAGATAAATTCATCAGCTAAAAGTACTGCTATTATGCCCAACAGGAAAAGAACAAGGGCCAAATACAGGTAATATATATATATATATATATATATATATATATATGTAATTAAAATTGTTCTTTGACAGTCTTACACATGTATGTAGCACATTCTGATTCCTCTCACCCTTCTGCCCTCTTTTAACTCCCTCCAATCCTCATTATCCTGCCTTCCTTCCTTCTTCCTCTCTACAAATCCCTTTCTCACATTTCGGTCTTTTCACTTGGCTTTATAACCACAGATACCAGGTCATCTGTGTGACCACAGGTTTGGCATTATCTGCAGAAGCCTGGTAAGTTCATCAGTGAGTACTCAACAAGACAATGGCCATCCTTCCCCAAGACTCTGTCAGTAAACAGAGTCTGTAGTAGTTCTCACAGCTTTGGAGACAAGAATCCCAAGGTCTAAGTGACGTCAGGTTGGTTTCTGACATAGTTTGTCTCAATGTTCTCTTCTTTCTATACCTTTGCATGGTGGCTGGATCACACAGAGTTAGCTACATCCTTCCAAGGAGAGAAGACACTAAGAAAACTTTGAAATATGTGAAGATTTAGTAAGTTGTCCTGTTCGAACTTTTTTGCTGTCTCAATTTATAGATTAAAAAACAAAAAGAAAACACAACAACAACCAAACAACAGTAAGACTCAGGGCCAGCAAAGTTTAATTGAATTTTCTAACATCACAGAGCTAATTAATGTTAAAGGTAATATTCAAACTCAGGTCCATTGCAACCTAATTGAAATCTCTTTTCTCCTGGACTGCCAACATTGACAGGTCTTTCTTTCTGTGAGTTACTCATTAACATTGTTCCTGGTTGGGAACCTCCATCACCCCAATTATTGTGTTCCTGAAACTTTTTTCTAAGCCTGATTCAGATCATGTTAAGTCATTTTAGGATTTTATAAGCTTGATTTTCAGAATTTCAGATGAACCTTCTAGGTACCATATTGTGGCATCAAAAGTTTTAAGATTCCCGCAGTCCCCCAACAAACCAGTCTAGTATGGACTGGTGTTTGAGAAATGGACTAGATTTTTTTTTTCTGTTCTTCATGGTGAGACCATCTAATACCCACACAGGGACACATTCACAAGTCTCACGGGGTTGGTGCTAGAGGCAGGATTCCAGGCAGGACCATTAGCCCCTTGTTTATCTTGGAAACAACTGTTAATCTCCAAGGACCTTAGCTAGGACTGAGCAGTGATGTTCAACTGTGATCCCCTGAACTCGAGCCCAGCAGAACTGGAAACAATAGTGCTGTGGTGCTCCAGCCCCTCCCTGCCTGTGTCCACCTCATTCCCGGGAGTGCTCCTGATTGGAAAATGGGGATGATCCAGTTTAACTCCAGTTTCTGAAAGACATGGAGACAGGACTGGGCTTAAAACCTGTATCTCTTCCCTTTTTCTTCTCAGACCTTGGAATCAAAACATGCATGAGTTTCCAATTTCACTTTCATAGAATTTATAGATACTTGGTTTCTCAACTTTAAGAAACAAGGTGGAAACATGGACGATGGAAGCCAGGTTGTGAGTAGGAGCAAAGAGGCAAACCATATTAAAGGAACTAGTTAAAATTCTGGAGGAACTCCGCTGGCTAGGTATAACGATGTTTGAAAATGCTTTGCAGGCTGCTGGGGGAGAAAAGTCATCGAGAGTCTTAGCTTTCTGTGAACCCTGTCAGCTACAGTACCAACATAGAAGGCAAAGCAAGATGTATCCAGTGAGGCAACAATGGCCTGACTGTTGTCTTAGTTAGAGTTTCTATTACTGTGATGAAGCACCATGACCAGAAGCAACTTGTGGAGGGAAGGGTTTATTGCATCTTATGTCTTGTAGTCCTTCACCCAGAGAAGTCAGGGCAGGAATCTGGAGGCAGGAACTGATGCAGAAGCCATGGAGGAGTAATGATTATGGGTTTGCTCCTCATGCCTTTTTTTTTTCCTCAGCTTACTTTCTTATCAATCCCAGGACCCCCAGCTCAGGAGTGGCATTACTCACAATGGGCAGCACCCTCCCACACCCATCAGTGATTGAGAATATGCTTTACAGACTTGCCTATGACCCAATCTGATGGGGGCATTTTCTCAATTGAGGTTCCCTTTTCCAAAATGATCCTAGCCTGTGTTAAGTTGACCTAAAAACTTGCCAGTACAACTTTTGTGTGGTGAGCAGCTGTTTTCTGATTGGAATTTAGGCAGGTTCCACAAGAAGAATTCATTTTGTTCCTCTAATGCTGGCCCAAAACCCATGGCCAGGGAGGGCATAGGCCCTAAGGGGAACCTACTATTGTTGATTGTTTTCTATTGACACTATGTCAAAATACCTTCTGAATGATTATATTTATACACATACAGTAGTGCTGTTCTCAACCTTGAGCAGAGAAACTTCTGTTTGCAGTGAGTGATGGCTGGTGCAGAGACACACAACAGGTCAAAGTTTAAGGATAAGTGACCACTGAGTGCTCAGCCCTAAAGGAAACCTCTGTATCACCCCTCTCCAAGGGGGCATCACTGAAGATGGGGCAGAAAGCCAGAAGATGGGAAGAAATGCCCTAAAAACTGTCCTCTGGACATGACATGTGTGACACATGCTAAACTCACAGCAGCAATGACTCCCTGGACAAAACCTTCACAAGACCCATCAGCCTTCCATCATGGCTAGAGGATGGACTCAGAGAACACACTCCTCCCTGAAGAGTTATGGACATTTAATGGTTGCCAATGGAAGGGGAACTTGTAGCCACTTGTAAGATGCCCTTGCTCAACTAAATAACCCCCACCTATGTTCAGGCAGGTGACCCTGATTAAATCCAGTGGGCCACAAGCAAAGGCATGAAGGTAAGAGGGAGATTTGTTAGTAAGAAAAGGGGGTTCAGTAGAAGGAGGAAAGAGATAGGAGAGGAAAATGGGAGGATAAGGTTAATAATACATCATATGTATGAAAGAGTAGAAGAGTAAATAGAAAAATACACTGGAGGAAAAGGTAAAACAATTGTGAAAAAAAAGATTGCTGGGTTATTTCCTGTTGAGTCACTATTGGAGTCCCTACCACCAACACACACGTACTTAGAAATAGCTCCAATAATGTCTGCTTGTCCGTTTGCTTCTTGTCTGCTGCTTTGTCTAAATTAATAAAAATTAGTTGTTGGGTAGCATTGTCCAAACAACTCTCAGAACATTAGAGGCTCTTGTTGTTGTCCTTGGTTGCCTCCAAAAGGTGGAAGGTAAGTCTCTATTGCTGAAGACACTACAAACTTCAGATGCAGGACCCAGAGACCCGTGATCTGAAACCAACCTGAAATCCTCCTCCCTGAGGACCAGCTTTCACGATACCAGAAGGTACTATGCTTCCAAAAGGAGGGAAGCAACCAACAGTCCTACTCAGCTATGATGCTTATGAACTGCAAAAATAACTATCATGGCAAGATAACCTAAGGGTGCAGTAGAGGAACACATACCTTAGTGGCAACCAACAACTCTCTAATTGGATTTAAGACCTGCTTGACAAGAGGGAAACCATGCCTGGTATTGGAACCATGGCTAACTACCCAGGGCCAGTGAAGTTACAGATCTTAAAGGAGATCCTGCAACTGCTGTACTAAGTCAGCACAATTCCTAACTATATTCTACATATTTGTCATTATACCTGCAGAAGAGTATAGCTCTCATTACTCATCAAGGAAACTTCTCTTTGCAAGAGACAAGAGGCTATTATGGAAAACCACAACTGGTCCCCAGGAAAACATCTACCAAACAAGGCCCAAATCTGAGGTTCATGGTTCACTGTGCAAGAGAGAGTGGAAACAGTGTATTAGCGAGAATGAACAGAGAGTTTGATATGAGATTGTGTCTTCCAGGAAGGTCAGAAGCTACACCAATAAAGTCTTACAAATATGACTACCTAAACAGGAGCTGAAGAAGTACAATAACTACAGACATTCTAATGTGGATGGGAGAAATACCACAAAGCCTCAGCCTTGAAGAAAGAACTACAGACAAGTAAGCAATGCTGATAGCAGAAATAGTCTTCCCCAGAGGAACATATACCCGTTGGTTATCCAATACCACATGGTCCACCCTGAAAACATACTGACAAGTAACATATGAACAGGTTGTTTTTATATATTTATGCATGTATATTTTAACAAATATATGATATACATGTATGTAACTAATAAAAAAATAGGACATGAGTTTGAAAGAGAGCATGAAGAAGTATATGGAAGGTTTTGGAGGGAAAACAGGAAATGGGAAAATAATGCAATTTTTTATAAATTCAAAAAAATAAGAAATTTTAAAAATTAAATTGGATCAATCTATGTTGGCTTCTGCAGCATCAACAGTGGAGGCCTTATTTATTCACATTTCTCTATAACTTACAACAGTAGCAATGTTATACTTGAACAAATACCAGCGATGTGCCAGGCACTACCTAAATCCTATAAGTCACCCTTAAAGGACAATGTCTAGATATTTATAATGATCTCATCTCTCAGCTGAGCAAGTGGATCTCAGAGAGGCTAAATCAGCCTGCCTGAGGCCACACAGCAGGCAGTTGAGTGTCAGGACTCTAATACCAAAGAACTTCTTTGGACTATTACTAGAATTAGAGCTGAGGCAAAGTCATATCCCGACCCGCCCACCCCTGATCACTGCTTGCTCTCCACTTGCAGCTCCAAGGGTGGTCATCATGATTATAATCTTGGAGCTGCCTCAAAGATACAGTGGCCCTGTGGATTCAACTGCAGGTTGAGAAAAGCAAATAAAGCAAGTGTTCATTTTCAGCCTTTATGGGGATCTTTTCATCTTCAAAGTCCTTTGTGAATATTAAACAATTAATCCCGCTGGAAGCACTAGGCACCCGGGAAAGCGAAGTTTCCATTTATGTTGAAAAATTCCTGTTGCTGTTGGGGAGCTTTTGCCTTTCAGACCTGCTTCTAAAGCTAGGAAGGTTTTCCACAGACATGAAGCACACTTCCAATTCTGTGTTTCTCACAGGTGGATGCAGGAGCTTTGAGACCTCCAAGCACGATGCTTTTCAAGTATCTTTGAGGAGTTATAAAGCTTTGCAGGCTTTGCTCCCTCAACACTCGGGCTCAGACACACATGCATGCACACATGCACACACATTCATACTTTTATGCACATGCCCATAAATCCATAGTTTTAATGAGAAATCATAGAACTTGATGGCAGGCCTGTGTATCAACCCATGGGTACTAACCTAGCAAATGTCAGAGAGAGGAGACTTTCCTATTACAGCTAAAGTTATAACTATGTTGTTGGCTCTGTGGTGCACTGGGCCAGCACACTTGCTTGCTAACTGAAAAATTGATCACTCAAATTCCGTTCAAGGGACAATTCAATTGATCAGGACATACTGTGTGTACTGTCCTTCAGGACTATGCTATTCTTTTGTGAATATCAGGACAACTTGTGCTGAACATGTCTGCTAAATATCACCCAGCTACTTGTTAAAAATCACAAGTCAGCATGCTGAGATTGTCATCCAGTAGTTCTAGAAGATGTCTGAGAACATAAAAAATAATAAGTAAATAAATAAATGTGTATTTATATATATTTAGTTTTACTGGTGCGTGTGTATGTATGTATGTGTATATGTGGGTGTATGTGACAGAGAGACAGAGAAAGGGAGGGAGAGAGAGAGAGAGAGAGAGAGAGAGAGAGGATAGATAGATAGATAGATAGATAGATAGATAGATAGATAGACATTTGAGTGTCTTGCTTAAATTAGGTAAGTATTTTGACACTTGCAGTAAAAAGCACCATAATGACATAACATTAATTCATAGACATAAATGAAATAATGGGGACAGAAAACAGTAGTCTGCACTTACTATTTCTGTTGTGACACCTGTAAGGTATGGGATAATACATGTCCTTATATATTCCCACAAACCACCCCTGCCACAACACCTCCATGATATTCAACTTGGTGAGTATGGGCTTTATAAAATTTACTACACCATTCATCTGTATAACACACACACATACTGAGGACATTAAGGCTTTATGAAGTTTATGTTCTATTTAAAGACAGAACTTTAAAATGAATAGTAGCTGATAAATCCATAGTGGCAGGGCTAATGAAAGTTCATGAAAGAGACCATTCCTGAAAACATTTTTAGTAGGTATGAGCAGGAAAGGCATCAGAGAGGAAAAGACATGTGAGTTTTTTTGAAGTTTGGGAGGAATTTACTGTACAGTTAAAAAGTTATAGGGAATCGTGAAGACGGAGGACATCCAAATCATAAAGGTGGGAGATACTTGGGGCACAGAGAAAATCTGAAGGCGATGAGAAGAGATGGAAGGTCATTACAGAAATGTAAGTGGAGATGTGAGCAATGTGAGTGGCGTGGGAAGAAGAGGATGGTTTGGGCCAGGAGCCACTGTACATGTGAGATGGACTGAACAAAGGCAGTGTGGGGTAGGGTGTATCAAAAATCAGTCAGAATATGTTGTGAGCGATGCTTTGGCATGTAAAATCTTAAGCTACATTTGGAATTTAATTTCTAGACTCAGTAAATTTACAATTTGCTGCCTCAGCCCATCCCTCACTCCTATGCTCACTGAAACAGTTGAATAATTAAATCCTGAAATGCTTTTAGGATATGCTTTGTTGTTGAAACACATCTGCTACATGTTGGGGGAGCCCTTCCCAGCAGATGTTCTTTTCCTTTGGCTGGTTTGTTTATCTATGGAAATGAGTATCTTAACCATCCTCCCTGCTAGGTTTAATAAAAAGAAATCCTTCCCCCACTCCTCTGCTTCACTTTGCCCTTCACGGTCTTTTATCAAACCTTTAAAGATATATGCTGTGCAGCTAATTATTTTCCCCTCACTGCAGAGTGTTAATGCAAGAGAAGGTTAGCCCTGGCTCTGAACAGAACACACTGGGACTCATTTGCACACAGTACTCTCTTGCCTGAAAAACCAGAGTATTTATAGTGGAAACCAGGACCCACCGGGACTATGGGCTCTCTCAGTAGTCAAATGCAATACAATCTCTTCTTTGAGAAATCAACCAAGTACAGTTAAAGTATGACCTACCAATTAAAAAGGAAGGCAGAGAAAATAACAACAACAACCACCAAAAGAAAAATGAGTTTGTAGAATTTGATAATAAGAAAAAAAGTGTTTGTCTTTAATGCAGTTTGGGCAAGATTAGGTGTTATAGAGAAGCAAGCTGGCACACAATCTTCGATAGGCTCCTCATAAAGATCACAGCCATAGGGAGAGACTTAGTAAACATCAGGAAATGCTAATAGTCTCTGAATTTACTGGGACCCCTTGGTTAAAGGTCCCTAGGGAACCTGTAAGAGAGACATTTTCTTTTAGATTCTGCACAGAGATAGCCAAAATTATATTGACTCAATAAAAGGACATAAGTAAGTCACCTTTGAAATACAGACAAGTGAGGAAGAAATTTTAATTAAGCCAGGTACGTTATCATGTAGCACTATGAGAATTCATGAGGGATATTTTTAAATCATGTGCAAATGTCATAATATCAAAGCAGGAAAAGTAGGTTTTGTATAATAAAGGTGAGGTTAAGTATTTGCTTCCATATGGAGTTACATTTAATGTGATGAAAGACTAAGAAAATGAGATTTTAATTGTAGTTTATTTTCCTTAGCATCATTTAACTTATATTTTGTGGATCAATGTCCTATTAAAGAAGTATTTATACTCTAAAAGGATGCTAGCCTTCTTTTTGTTCCTATAGGAAGAAAACATTTTTCCTCCCACCTAAACGTTTGTAGACTATTTCCCCCCATACTTGAAATTCATGTTCTTGCCAGGATATGTCTGCAGGTAAATCTGTTTGTGATTCACCGATCAGTCGTGCTTGGTGGCCCCTTCCCATCTGTGTATTTAGGTCTTTGTGTAAGGAAATCTCTTCTCCCACATCCTCCGTCACTGCTTGTTGAATTTATTGTTCTTCTTTTCTTTTCAGGTAAAGCAGTTACCCTGAAGAAAGCATCAGAGTTGAAGTCGCTGGCAGTTGTGCTGCCCAATGTGGGTGCTGGAACCAAACGTGGGTCCTCTGCAAGACCAGTACGTGCTCCTAACTGCTAAACTAGCTCCTCAGCGCCTCAACTCTTCTATCTTTATGCTCCCCCTACCCACCCCGCCCCAACACTGGGTTTCCTCTTCTATCCTGATGTGATTTCCCACATTCTTATCACTTCTGCCCCTGTCTGCTTTAAAAGTTGATTGCACTAGTGCCTCTGTCAGGTCTGGGTTCTCTCTCTCTCTCTCTCTCTCTCTCTCTCTCTCTCTCTCTCTCTCTCTCTCCTCTCTTTCTCCTCCCTCTTTCTTTCTCACAATCTTTTCTCCCCATTCATTTTTTTCCTCAGTCTGCTTTTTCTTTGAGATATCTTACTCATATTTAGCAAATATTTTTTGTAGCTTGTTGAATATTCCAAGTGATATTTACACTTAGTGTGGCGTTACAATATAGCATTTTGAAAGCCAATTCTGGTGTTTTCTTGATTCTCTCCACCGGGAGGTAAATGGAACAAATTATCTCTGTGATGTATTTTTCGTAAACTCCCACCCATTTTTCTGATACTGTTTTCTCATCTTCAACAACTGAGGGCAAGGTGGGGGCAAAGCTCCCAGCTCATGTCCAAAGGTTCACTCTGACTGTAAGTGGTTTAGTTCTATTTAGTTGGGCTTCTCCATCTCTAAGGCACACCTGATAATATTTTGTCTAATCTCCAGCATTTTTACTGGAGTATGTTAAATTAGATTTAAAATTACTAAGAGACTTCCAAGATTCAAGTCATTTTCAGGAGAAATGAGCATCTGCCCCATTCAATGCCTTCATAGGCAGCATGAGGACGGAAGGACACTGCTATGTTCAGAGCTGCTGGCATGCCAGATGCCATTTCAAACTGGAAGCCACCCAGCAATTAGCATCTGTTCACTGCTTGGACCATGGTTGGCAGCCTACATACAAATGAACTTTTGGAATAAAACCAGTTCATAATGCAAAAACTAAACACACTCTTAATTACCTAATTTCTCTCATAATCATCCATATTTTAGTTCTAAACCAAAAATTTGCAACATTCAATTGTGAAAAAAAGTACTAGAATTTGGAATTAATTCACATTTTGTAATTGCAAATTGAAGATGAGAGGGGAAAAAAACAGGACAAAGCAATAAGAAAATTCCATTCTATGTGTGTTTCTTCTTTAGACTAAGAGAAAACAACAGGGATCCAACTATGTGCTCAATGAGACAGAGCCATAAGGCAAGAAACAGACCTTTCCCTGCCAACCCAGGGCTGTCTGAATTCAGAAGGCAAAATTGGGCTGCTCCTGATATCACCAAAGATGACTTCAAAAAATGCCCACAGGATTTCTCTCAAACTTCTTATATGCACATGACTAGGAGGCAGAGTTCTGCCTTGGGGTTCTTAACATCTTAATGGGAATGCTTACTCTTACTTGTTATAGTCTAGTCTCTTCTTTCTTTGTACTTGGCAATAAGTCACGGTGAAAGATGGTTTAGAGGACAAACAATTAAGATCTCCCCTGCAGCTGACCTTTCTATTCTTCTTTAATGTGCAGTCCTTATCTCTGAATGGGGCATGCAATATGCCATCAAGGTTTTTATTTTTAATGAAAAACACCTAAGTTCCATCAGCCTTATACTGCTGGTACTGCCTCTTCCACTACATTTGCCTTTAAGACTTAAGGATTAGTCTTGTTCATGTGGTAGACAGGTGGGAGTGAAGGAAGGGCAGATACATCTTTAGAGAGAAAACAGAGACTGCAATTGACTCATAATTCTGCACAGGAATGAAAAGCATCTGATAATCAGGAAGTGTTGATAGAGCTCTCTACCCAGGACCCAATTCTGGACATAAGATGATAATCTTTCTTTAGAATGAACTGGAAATGGGCATGCTGCACACTTATAACTCCAGTGTTTAGGGCAGGGAGATGGAGAGAGTTAATGTTTGAGGCTACATTGGGCTACAAAGCAATATCATGAAAAAGAAAGGAAGGAATGAAGGA
>CABHPH010119916.1:0-19479 GCA_902168325.1 Peromyscus nudipes
TAGTTAGGATAGAAAGGAAATAGGTACATTCTGGACTTACCAAAACAGGATAAGTAATGGAATTATTTTCTCTGAATTTGTCAAATACTAATGGACTAGACATTGTTTAGGTATTCATCACTTGTATATATTGTATATAGTTATTGTACTTTTGTATATAGTTTTTCTTATATTAGGTACAACTTTCTTTTTTTTGTCTTTTTATTAAATTAGAAAGGGGGAGATATAGTGGTATTCTATTTGTACTGAAATGTGATTTTATTTGTATGTTAATAAATAAAGTTGCCTGGAGGTCAGAGCTATTAGCAAGCCATAGCGAAAGCCAGGGCGGTGGTGGTCCAGCACTTGGTAAGCAGAACTAGGTAGATCTCTGTGTGTTCAAGGATACAGCCAGCATTGGAGACACACGCCCTTAATCTCAATACCAACCATAGAGACCTGGAGGTCTGGACAGAGAGGCAGTGACGAGGCAGTCACGTAGTTGGGTTTACAACCAATGAGAAGGAAGAACAAGGACTCTTTATAAGTCAAACGCACAGAAAGTAACTCCTTTTTGGAGAAGTCTCTTGGCGGGAGAAGCTAGCTGGCGGAAAAGCGGGTAAGGCTCCTAGCTCTGACCTCTTTGGGCTTTCATCCTTACATTGGCTTTGTGTTTATTATTTAATAAGGCGGTTGGTTACATCTACAGGAGGCAGATACCAGGCCACAGTCAACTCTCCTGATTTAAGTGATGAACTAAAGTGGCCTCAACAGAGTTGTTTTGTGACAAGGACAGAGGAAAATGGTAGAGATCTCTTAGGAGAATTAACTGGAGGGACATTAATCTGGCAACTGGCAATGATGTAAAGTACTTAGACAGGCTTTTCCCTTCTACATGTGAAGATTTGCTAAAGACAATGGCAAAACAAATAAACAAACAAAAAAACAAGATGTTGAGAACAATAACTGGTAAGGAAGAGACGTGAAAAGCGGTAATGTTTTTCTTGGAACTCAAGCTCCTTTCTCTTCATGTAAAATACTTCGCTTGTGTCTGCGCAAGCTCTTTGTTGTATCTGCAGCTTACAATTGGCTGAAGCAGGTGGAGACGCCTCCTCCCCAGGGAGCTCGGACATGACCCACCCTGAGCATGCTCAGCAGTGCTAACTGTGGCTGGATTTTTAAGGTTATATTCACAAGCTGTTCCAGTGGTTTTTAGCTTGTCCTTACGTACTTCTCGGTGTTAGTACAACTGTAGGAATAAATGTCAGCAAGAAAACAATGCCATGCTATGATCTGATCTTTTTAATAACTTCAACTAAAATAATTTTCAAATTTATATATATATATGTATATATATATGTATACACACACACACATACACATATATATATATAAAAACAAACTACGAATGTTCATAGACAATATGCTGTTTTCATAATGTGGATTATTTAGTCAAGCAATCTCAATTGCACTGTATGCGTGTGTATGTATGTTTAAGCAAAGTGAACATATCATTGATTTTCTTCCTGTTTTTCTATGCCTTTCCCATTAAAGCAAGGTCTTTTAAATGAATCTGGAACTTACCTTGTTTTTTCTTTTCAGTGTTTTCAGCTATGCTGGTGTTCAGTAAACACCTCGATCCTGACACTCCTGTCTCTTTCATCCCAGCTCTGTCCCAGCCTCAGAAATTGGGTTACAGACTCACACAGCCATGCCTGTGAAATATGTTGTCTAGTACACAGTTTTGTGCGCGCGTACGCGCATGTATATGTGTGTGTGTGTGTAGTGGAAACCTGATGTAAGAAAGAAGTTGACATTAAGATCTACTCAAACAATGTAACATAAAATAAATTTAATCAGACTACAGATCACAGCAATTTTTGTGGGATAAATGTTTTTACACATGAAGTCAAACAAAACTAGTAGTGTTGTATCAGATTAAAAATGAATCTGAACTTGGAATTTAATTGAGAACACACAAGAAGAACTAGCAATGACTGTGAGTATTAGATCTACATCATGCATGAACAGTTTCAGGTTGCTTTGCATTAATTAATTTGCCCACATTTTAGACGATTCAGATAGGCAAATGCAACGCTAAGGAGAAGCCACCCTGCTGTGTACCCACCATGACCAATCACTTGCAGAAGGCTAGATGACAACAGAGATTTCAGCCAGGAGATGTCATTTTTCACTTTCTCTGCTAGAAATGTTTCCATGTCTCTTGAAGTCAGCTAAAACTTTTATTCATATAGAGATGGTTCTTATGAACAGTTCGTTAAAAGCAGGATGTCAAATTGCCTTAAAAGTTTAGACATTTGAATGTTGTTTATGACCAAACATATACTTAGGGTTTATTTTTGAAGAAAGCCAGCTCCTATCAGCTGCTTTGAACAATGCAACCATCTGCCCATGGGAGCTATGACAAGATCCCTTAATTTGACAGTATCGAAATGCTGATCCCTACAATGCTTTCAAAGGAAAAGGAAAACTGTCTGTCTTCTTCCTGCAAGCAAAAGATGTCTGCTAGATGCAGGACCCTGAACCCAATTTATCTTCTTAAAAGTGTCACATTTTCTCTGATTAGTAGTTTAGGCTCATGATACTGAAAGGAAAACTTTCCCATCAGTGTGGGCATGCTGTCATGTTGTCAGCCATTCTGGGACACACTTGACTCTTTGGGAAGATATTGCATTTGTATACAGTTATTGCTTCAAAATAATTGCAGCAATCATACAAAATGCAAGTTTTATTTACACTTAAGGCTGTCAAACTTCTCTGCTTTCTTTTATTGTCGAAATTTTAAAAATACATTTGAAATGTTTTTAGAAGAGGCATTTGAGCAGTTTGTGATGAGACACACCATGGAAGCTATAGACAATAAAAAAAATAGATATTTTAACTAACCACACACAAAATCAATTTTACTGGTAGCCTAAAAATATTTTTTGGAAAGAGATTCTAGGTGGTTATTTGGACTCAATCTGCTTGAAAATGTTCTCTGTGCATATAGAAATAAAGTGGTGAGAGAGGAGGGGGACATGGCTCAGTGGGTAAGAAAATTTGTTCTTCAGACATGAAGACCTGAGTTCAAATCCCCAGCATCCACCTACAAAAAGCCGGACATGACTGTTTGTCTCTATAATACCAGATTTAGAAGGAGGAAATGGACAGATTTGGAGAGCTTTCTGGTCTGCCGACCTAGCCAAAATGGTGAGCTTAGTTCACTGAAGGAGCCTGTCTCATGGCAGAGAACAACAGAGGAAGACACAAGATATCTTCCATTGCCTTTGATATATTTTTTATCCTCAAATGAAAAGAAGTATCACTTGGAAGTCAAATGTCATTTTCACAGTATTCCTTCTGCAGCCGTCAGCAACCACACAACTATTTTATGTCTTTAATAGAGTTGTCTTTCCTAGACGTTTAACGTAAATGCAAATACACCATACGTGGCTTTATTATGATTGGCTAGCATAATGTTTTTTAGTTAACTGTACCAAGTATTTTATCAATAGTTCATTAGATTTACTGCAGAATAGTATTTCATCACAAGGGAATATCCATTTTTCATGTCCATTCTTAGACCTTTGGCTTCTTTTCAAGGGTGTGTTTATTTTTCAAAACTTTTTGAGTGAGAATTTGGGTAACGTAAGATGATCTTTGACTGTACTGTGTCATTCTCATCTTGGCTGTGAGACTCTTGGTTCCTCTTCCTACTGAAATGGATGATCTTAACGAAGGATTACCCAAGGATGATGTGGGAAGTGATGGAATAAATCCTGTTAGGAACTGTGTGTATCTGGAAGTTTTACTTGTAAATAAAAGAAAAGAGTGTTGTAGACTTAGCTACACTTGGCTCATATTTTTCTTCCTGGAGGTTATTTAGGCCACTAATATGTGAGAAGTTTCTATAGGTTTTTTTCAACTCTCGAGTCATGTGCTAGGCTAGTGTATATAAAGAGAAGTCAATCAACTATTAAGTAAATGATTAGTATGGACACCTGGATGATGGTGAGGTGCACCAGCACCAGCAGCATCAGCAGCACCATCAGCACCAGCACCACCAGTACCACCAGCACCAGTACCAGCACCAGCACCATCACCACCACCACCACCTTCCAAAAGCCTTGGAATGTAGCTTAGTTTGCATAATGCTTACAAGGCTCTGGACTGAGTAAACCCCCCAAACCATAGGTACACAAACTCACTTTGCCCACTGTGATAAAAACAAGCTGCAGAAAGCCACTGCAGTCACCAGCAAGTTTCACAGGAATAATCATCTCTGGTATGTGGGACCAGGGTATGTGGGGGGGGGGGTAGGGCAGAAGTATGTGGAGCTGTTTCTTCTTAGATGGCCAGCACTTCAGAATGTGGTGGGTAAGATGCTCTGTTTGCTGGTCCTGAAAGGTTTGTGACCAGAACATAAAATTCCTACCCAATGCCAGGTTAAATATGATAGTCCTAGACTTCTTGAAATCCTTCAAGTTACCTTATTTACTTATTGTTCAAAATATGTATTGGTACTCTTTCAGATGCCTTTAGTGCAAAGGTTCAACTCTACTGTATCTTAATTAGAATGCTCCAGAGAAAGAATAACAAGGTGGTGTGCTGACTCACAGACACCAGATATGACCTGTATCCCCACAGTCTCTGTTAGTGAACATCTATATCAAAGTAACAAAACATAATTGAGTAAGTAAGCCCTGTAGCAAAAAGTCACCTTCTCTTCAAATCTTTAAAAAACAACCCCATGTTTTTCAAGCAGAAGGCTCATTGTTTATTTAGAATGTGCAAATTCTATGCTTCATCAAGAACATTGGAGGGAAGCCCAGAGGCTGTGAGTGACTTGTAGGCCAATTGCTTCTTAAGTATATCTCGAGGATTATAAACTATCCTTAATGGTGGGAATGTTCTCTCCCCTTTGAACCACACCAGGGCACGTGACAGAAGAACCCTGGCTTTGTCTACGGACAGGCTTAAGTTTGTATGATAGCCCTGTCTCTTGCTCTGGTACTCTTAACAAACTAGAAAAAGTAGGGATAGTGAATACATTCTTTGCAGAATTTCTGTGCAGATTACATGAAATATGAAGTAGAGAATCCGTGCTTGCTCTCTCCTTTTCATGCATATGTTGCTACACAGAAAATTAGAATACCTTTCATTGATCTCAGAATTATAGTCTATAAGAAAGAACTATTAGGTATTGCTACTTTTCAATTTCTCTCATGTCAAGTAAAACTTAGTAAGATTCAACCTATAAAGTGTGAAATGAAATATTTATAAAGAACAGCTACTTCTGCGAGTGGGAAACAATTACAATATGCCTCCTTGTCTGTAATTACCCTTTTTACATTATATATGTGAGTAAAAATGTTGTAATGGAACCCATTATCTATAATTAATATATTCTAATAAATCAAATTACTGTAAAACAGTGTACCATGCACACCCACAGCAGCCCATGGGACTCCCTGTCATCCTGGCTCTAAGAGCAATAAGGTATTTTCTATATCTTACATATATTATGTGATCTAAGTATACATTAGGTTATACAATCTATGTTCTTAAAAGCATCCCCCACAATGTTTGTACAATGACAATATTGTCTGAATGTTCATTTCTGACATTTACTGTCATCAGGCAAATCATGACTGTAGTTGAAGGGCAATTTAAACACTTATCATCACTGGAAATAAATGAGAGTAAACCTACTTTTTGAAATAGAGTTCTATGGCGCACAGGCTGGCTTTGAACTTACTATATAGTTGAAGAGGACCTTGAATTTCTGATCCTCATCCCTCTGCCTTCCTAATGCCGGGTTTATAGGTGTGCCAGCGTGACCAGTGTAGGCAGTGCTGGGAATTGAACCCAGAACTTTGTTCATGCTAGGCAAGCATTCTACCAACTGAACTACATCCCCAGCCCATGAAACTAAATCTAAGATATAAAGAATTTATTTAAACTGGATATCTAGCTTGCAGCTCTTATATTTGGACAACCACACAACGTACAATTTCTCTGAAAAGTCTTGGGAATTATTAAGCAAAAAAATTGTGCATTTTCAGTATGTGAGTGAGGCTGACATTAAAATAACTAAAACATACGGGGAAGAAAACTAAACTCAAATGCAGTCACTAAATGTACATCTTGGGTTAGTGTGAATGAGGACATGGAGACAGTTTCAGAAGACAGACCCTGAATTTAACCATGAATGGAGAAAAGTATATGGATTAACTCTATTGATTAAAAAAAAAGCACCAGAAAGTAGATCTCCCTCCTATTTATTTGGCTGCTAAGAACAATTCTGTTTGGCTTCTCTAGTTTTACCAATGAAGCTTTTAATCCATGGAGGGTTTCCAAATTATTGTTCCCAAAGTGTGTATTCAAAGAATTCATTAGATTTTTTTAATATACTAATATACTAAGTGCTGGGAAGTAACTGCTTTTCCAATAAATGACCATTAAACTCTAAGCTCTTAAAAACTGGCACCTTGAAGTCCTTAATTTCCATGTGTATAATGAGTAAGCAGATAATGTAGCGATTACAGAAAGACAGAGAAAAACAGAATACAATGAGAAATGCAATCAATAAGAGCTGGTTTAGGAGCATTGATGAATGTTCTTTTAAAGCGATTACCAGGCAGTTTTGAAGCATGAGTGGGCAGATTTCCTTTACATTACGTATGCCTAATATTGTAAAGGTCTCTTTTACTCCAAATGGATGTGTATATACATATTCATGCTTATAGTTGAATTGAGTTGGTATAATAGAGTTTCAGAGAAACTCTTGGGTGGTGTCTGTGTTGGAAAAAGAATCACTTGTGATAAAGAAGGCACCCTGACTTGTTGAAAGGACTGAGAAAGGTGTATCAAATATTTGCATTTGCCAACTCCAGGGTATAGTCTCAGTTTCTCCTGTGTAGTTAAGGAGACATGGTTAAAAGTAGTGACTGAATTGGATTCATCTTATACTGTTTTTCTTTAGTAAGTTCTTCTGTGCACAGGAGAAATGTTCTGTAGTGGTCAGAGTGTGGTTCAGTAGTCTAGTGTTTACCTAACATAACTGAAACTCTGAATCCCATCTATTGTTACCCTGTGGACCTTAGCATCCTCAGAATGTCCTAATATTCTGTAGAAGCACTTTAGAATATCTTAAGTGGGCACACTATGAAAACATACTTTAAGCCATGTTTTAGAAAAATTAATATCAAACAGTCCTCTGCCTACATAAACTATAGTTTATGTTTATTTCCAACAAAATAATGTGACATGAACTTATACTGTTGTTATTAAGGAGAGTAAGCAGCAAATCCTCAAAGGCTAGTCAAGAGTCAGACAAGGGCCAACTCTTCAAACTCTAGCATGACTTTTGGAAAGTTAAATTTTACACATTTTATTTTTTTTGGGGGGGGATATGCAAATGCCTGTGACAGCAGTAACTATGAAATCAATGACAAAGACAGATGTTTCCTTCAGGAGCATGGACTAGGGGACACTAGACTGAAAGTGGAGGCCAGGTGTGGGGGTTGAACAAAGACAGGCAGGTGTTGTAGGTGAGATGTAAGGATGCGTGGAAAATCATCAAGGCAAGGAGAGATTTCAGGTAGGTGGTAAATAGCATTTATTAAGCATTGTGGCGAAAGAGTAGAATCATGTTGTATTCATGAAATTGGAAGGACGTGTAGCCAGGACACACAGAGGACAGACAGCAGATGTTCAGATAATGCTGGTTGCTATAACAAATTTTAAGGATTTTATCTTTACCCTGAATACAGAATGTTGTGTAATCCTAATTAATGCTCACTTATTGCTGGGTCCTGATGGCTCCCTCGGGGTAGGGAGTGAGAAGATGTGGAGTCAACAACACAGAGCCCAGGAGTCAGGTGAAAGGCAAACAGTAGACTCTTTTATTTAGTAGCGGGGAAAGTCTTATACACCATCCTCCCAGCACCCAGGCTGTGTCCTGGTCTGGTGACATCACATGGTCATCCCTCATTAGTTGGGCACACTCACTGTCTTCAGTCAAGGTAGTCATTAATATTGCACTGTTCTATGCTTGTTGGCGCTTGGAATTCCAAGCGAGTTTATACCACCCATGGACCACAAACATGCTCAGCATCTTCTTTTCCCTGCATCATTAATGTTGCTGATGGGCCTGGTTATCCATGCCTGTCCCATCAGAGAAGACTCTAAGCAGCATGCTGACTTCTTTAGTGCTTGCTCTTGTCTTTTCTCATGCTCTGTGCTCCTCTTATCATCATTTAAAGGGTGTGCTATCATTCAAGGCAGGGCCCTTTCAGCCAGGTGCACATTTGGTTTGATAATCTATTTACTCACTTATATAGTCATAGTTTAAGTTTTAAGCTTATATAGTCATAGTTTAAATTTTTCGTTTAAGTACAAACTTCTGTTTCACTTAAGTATGTATTTGTTATCTTGCTAGGTTGTGTGATGCCTGCACATTTAACTAAAAATAAGATCACAACTATCCTCAGAGTGGATATAACATGCTTCACTCCTGTTGTGCTCATGTTAGGAATTGTGTGCTTGTAGATGTTTTCTGAGTTGATTTCTGCTAGCAACAGAGCTGAGCTGTAATCATGATCTAAGGCAGCAGGAACTAGAAGAAGCTGCATGTGTTAGGAACTAATCTAGCCAGGAAAGGCAAAGGCTATCATAATGGAGCAAAAAAAGAGAGGGGCACTGAGGAGCTTTCTTTTCTTTTTCTTTTTCTATGAAAAATAGAATCTGAATGTAGACCTGAAAATAGGGGCTTATTATTCCCTCCTTACCTTACAATTCTTTAAAAAAATTTATTTATTTATTTATTGTGTGTGTGTGTGTGTGTGTGTGTGTGTGTTTCCTGCATGTGTGTTTGTGCACTTCATGCATTCAATAGCCTAGAAAGCCAGAAAAGGTATTGGATACCCTGGAACAGCTGCCACATGGATGCTGAGAATGGAATGCCAGTCCTCTGGAAGAGCAGCCAGTGCTCTTAATTGCTGATCCATCTCTCCAGCCCTCCTCCCCCAATCCTCCCTGCCCAGTGACATGGAATTTAAAGTAGAGCAGAGACATTTATTTAGAGGCTGCTATAGAGACTCAATGATCAATTGTGTCTAATTGATAGACTAATATTTAGCAGACATGCAAAAAGAACTCTGCCATGTGTAGAGAGGGATGCATAGATGTAGCATCATGGGATTCTTTGATAGGTCTGGCTCATCATTGTACTAGAACATCAGTAATTGTAGCAACAGTAGTGGTAAGCTTCACCACATACCAAGGCCTGAGCCCAGTGCTTGTGCCTTAGCTTACTCCACCCTCATAACAAACACAGAGCAGCATGAATGTTGTACTTATGCCCAGATGAGGATACCGAGGGAGGGGCAGCATTTTCAGCATCCAAGGAAGAACTGAACTAGAAATTTAAAGAGCATTCTGATGCTCCCGGGAGATGGCTCAGTGGGTAAAGTACTTGCTACACAAACATGAGACTGGAATCCCGATTCTCAGCACTCATGTAAAAGCCAGGCATCTATGGTGCTGGCCTGCAACTCAATAATTTGGGGGTTGGAGATAGGAGGATACTAGCATATTACTGGCCAGCCAGCATAGCAAACTTCAGGTTCCGTGAGAGACCTTGTCTCAAAATGACAAATTAATTCATTACTAATATGGAAAAACAACTGAAGAAAGCCATCCTGACATGTCTTTGTCCTTCCACAGGGGTGACCATACCTGTCCCTCCCCGCCACATACTCATGCATATACTATAATTCACAAATAAAATAAATTTAGAAAAATGGGATCTGAAAAATAAATGCAATAGGCAGGATTGTAGCAAGAATCTTAAGAGTTCTTATTAATAAAACAAACCTGGAGCCAAGTATTGGGGTGAACACTGGAAGATCAGAGAGACAGAACAAGCCACAGCTAACCTCACCTGGCCAACTTCTCAGCTGGTCTTATTTCCTCAGACTGGAAGCTTCTGTGTCCTCATCCCAATGGCTCTCAGCTGAACTGTGCTGCTCAAAACCTAAAAGCTTAACCAGCTAAAAGCTTCTAGGTTCTAGTCTTCACGCCTTATATATTTTTCTGCTTTCTACCGTCACTTCCTGGGATTAAAGGCTCACTTTCTGGGATTAAAGGTGTGAGTCACCATGCTTGGCTGTATCCTTGAACAGATAGATTTCTGCCTCTGGAATGCTAGGATTAAAGGTGTGTACTACCACTGCCTATCCTAAGTATCTAGTGGCTTTTCTGTTCTCTGACCCCAGATAAGTTTATTAGGATACACAATATTTTGGGGAATACAATACCACCACACAGGATTGGAGAGATATCTAAAGCTCTCCAAAGTTCAAACGATTTTAAGTATATAAGTACATTCTTTATTTGGAATGACTGGACCAAATAGAATTCTTCGGCTTGTTACTCAATACAGAACTCATGGCTCCAGTCTGGAGGCTGTTTCATGAGAATAAACTGAGGCACTGATCTCCCTTTGTATTCACTCTGGATGCTCACTCGGACCTGGTTTGCTAATGTTCCAGGTGAGTGATAAAACGCCCTTGCTCCAGTAGTTGGCCCTACACTCACACACATTTTTAATTCATTGCGGGCACGGTTTGGCCTCAGTAGGTTAAAAATGGCTGGAGATAGGTTCCAGGTGGAGTTGGAGGGGAGGGAGTGGGTGTGGATGTGACCAAAACACATTTTACATGTGTGTGTGTGTGTGTGTGTGTGTATATATATATATATAAAATTCTCAACAAATTAATAAAAAATTTTAAGATGTGAATTAAATTGAAGGAATAGTTAAAATAATCTGAGTTGATTTGTTCTAAATGCTTGCATTGAATGTGGAAGAATTATTATCTGGAGAACAAGGTTTTAGTAAGTATAAAATGAACATGAAATCCTGTGCCATTCTGGCTGGTGGAAGTCAGCACCGGGATAGACCTGAGCAAATTCGAGATAGGTAATGTGAACCAAAGGAGAGGAAGAAAATAAAATAGATAGGAGGAGTGTGGGTATTCAGCTTTCAGGTCTACTGCATAGAATTATTTTTCTTTGAAGCATCTGCTTGATTTTAGAACACACTCCTTTTTCTTCATAAACACCTCCAAATCGCTTGAGGGTTTACACGGACCTTCTTCATTCAGTATCAGACTGGGTTACATTAGCATTTTCAAACTGTGACTTCCACACCCTGTTTTTTATTTGATCACCCTCCCCATTGACCAGAACTGAGAGGTTTACCTGCAGCCTAAAACATTTTCACCAAATACAAATGAGCCCCAGCAAAAACTTTAATTTTGAGCTAGCAATCATAATTGGTTTCTTTTTCTAACTATCTGATAGTTACAATTAGTTGTAAAGGATGTTACTCAGAGGTGCAAATGTTTTTTGCATTAGGAATATTGACATTCCCCAGAAACACCAAAATACATACAATATGGAAGTTATTTTATATGTACATGCATAATATATTTTTCATAATTTTTTACTTTATAAATGACTTTTTGATGACTTAAGAGACTTTTTAAAAATAGCATACTAATATAATGCAGGAGAAAACTACTATAGATAATCAGGAATTAATAAACCCAGTTCCCGTAATTGCTGAGCAAAAATGATAGAAACTCATGGATACCAAGCCAGGCCTGTGCATTTTTTTTTTTTGTCATTATTCCATTACTTGTCGGAATCATCTCACTATTCCCACGAAATCAAGATACCACAATGTGAAAACCCATGGTCAGGGTTATGGGAGTGGGAACCATACATCCATGCCTCCTGGGAGGAGCCTGTAGACAAGGGGACATTGACACCGTGATGATGACGTCTGGAAAGTGTGTTGCTCTGCTTTAGACATGGCTTGGGTTGACCTCCCTCAGCCCAAGGATATGATTCCGGGGATCTCTTTCACGGCTGGAGAATTGAGGTTCAATAAATAAACAAATAGTCCAAGTTCATCGAAGTCACACAGATACTGTACATAAGAAGGGTTACACTGCAGTGGACCTATGCTATTCTGTTGAACACAAAGCGTCTGTGTCTATCTCAGTAAAGACCTCATCTCTGAGAGCAAGCCAAATGCAAGGAGAAAGAATCATCCTAGCTGTCCATTAACAGACGATTAGTTAATGAAAATATGGTATATATAAACAGCGAACTTTATTCAACAATGAAGGAAACTAAAATTACAAAATTTTCAGGAAAATGGATGGAATTGGAAAATATTATATTAAGTGATGTAACCCAGAGTAGGAAAGATAAATACCATGTTTGGTTTCACATGTGAATCCCAGATCCTATGTTTTTGTTTCAGTTTTTAAACACTTATTTTATTATTTATTTATTTATATGTGTATCTCTGTGTGGGTATGTACATGTAAGTAAGGTACCCACAGAGGCTCAATGGCAGTATCAGATCTCCTAGAACTGGAGTTTAGGCACTTATGAGCTGCCCCATGCACTGGTAACTGAGCTCAGATCCTCTGGAAGAGCAGCAAGTACCCTTAACCGTGAGTCATCTCTTCAGCCCTCTCCAGGGTCTAACTTTAATACACATGTATTTATACTAGGATGAGTGTCTGTAGAGGTCATGAAACTAAATGGGGCCTGTAAGTGGGTGAAAAAAGAGGTCTTCAGAAACGGGGACGGGGAGAGTTAGAGAATATATGTGACATGAAATTGGAAAGGAGACTCCTTGGAGCAGAAGGGAACAGTGGATAGAGCATGGTGAGAAGGACATATTTTCCCCATGCTCTGGGAGTCAAATATTGATCCATAACGGACTTGTGAACTGAAGCTTTTTATTACCAAAAACTGTGTTCTCAGCATCACCCTGTGGATTTTACTTCATGCTCTTCTCACTGATGCTGGCATGTGGAATGAGGTCCCGGAGATGTCGTAGTGGAAGGGATTTTATCATGTCTCCTCCAAGAAGAGGTTGTATTTTTTATATTTCTGATTAGTAACTGCAGTTCTGCAGTGTGAGACTCATACTGCAAGGGACTGAACTGCCTCCATCTAAGGTGTCTATTTTCTCTTCCAATGATGAAAAATAGATATTAGGAAAAGGTACATTAAATACAGATTCTCAATGATTTGATGGGCAAATTTGATTAGAAACAGGCAATTTATACAGGTGAAGAGCTGAGAACTGAGGACTAATATAGCCATGGTAACCGACCCTGCCATATTACTTTCTCTGGGTCAGACGTTCAGTTCTCTCAAAAATTCTACAAAGGGGGCGCCATTTATTGCTATCTCTGAAATGCACAGGAAACGATACAGGTACAGGAAATCAAAGCAACGTGTGCTGAGAGGAAACTTTCTGGGTAGTAGTCAGCATCCATTCCCAATGATCGGTTCATATGTTCATATATATTTATATATGTTCATGTATATATTCACACATATAAAGCTGATTTTATATATGTGTGCTTTGTATCAACTTTATATATGTCAGCTTTAAAATAATTGCACCAGAATCATACCTGAGAGCTGAGAACCCAGTAGTCATTTGGTCCTTGAGGCTGGGTACCTGGGCACTCAGAGTAATCCCGCAATGACTGTCTCTCACTAGGGGGAGGAGGGCTGACAACCACTCGTTGCTCAGTCACCCCAAGACTGGTACCTCAATAGTCTCAATATGGCGCTAGAAGCCTGACAGTTTCCTGGAGCCGCTGCCCCCTAGTCCACAACCAAAGCTAATCAAAACTCAGAAATGCTGGTTCTGATACCAGAAGAGGAATCAGCATCATCATTAGGGCAAATTAACTCAGAGCAAGACTGAAGACCAAGTGAGCACAAGGACAGATGATCTACCTGGGATGCCATTTGTGTCTGGGCTGCTGCCAAAAGGTGCTGCCCACAATCTGGGTGGGTCTTCAATCCAGGCAGTCAGGACACTTCTTCAGTTGAAGCTCCCTACCCAAGACCTTCTAGTTTATGGCAAGTTAACATTAAAACCAATCATGACATGCCACACACAAGTATATTGTAGTAACATACCGGAAGTTACAAATATCCAAAGAAAAGCATTCCCACACAGCGACCTTAAAGATATAATTTAATTGATGTCAATATGCAAGGGAACTTGACTGATATTGCTCATTTTCTGTTATTGAACCTGGGAAGGAAGAGTTAATCAAAAAGAATGCTGAAAAACAGAATCACAAGAACTAGAATACAGAGAGAATGCTGGGATATCAGAAATCTAGAACTTTCTCAGGTGTTGCTATCCTAAACAAAAGTAACAGAGGTATACCCAGCCTGGCAGCTGCTGTGCCTCTGAGCAGTTCCCATCAGGGAAAGAAAGACAAAGTAATAACTCCTCCTGTCAGTGGGATCATGGCTGAGGTTGGTACTGCACACTGTAGATAGTGTAGTCAACTTGCCATCAGGACTGGGGGCGGATGAGATAGTTGGGTAGTTCTAGTTTACAATCAAATATTAATAACTGAGGACTAAATATATGATTTTTTTATTTCTTATTCCTGGTAGTTTTAAATACTTGACTTTGAAATGATTTTTTTAAGTACCATAGATGTTTGTGTTACATGAAATATTTTCTTCGTTTAGTATAATGAATGACATGGGGTCACATTAACGGCAGATGCTCGCTTTATTTACTGCTAGTTGTCTGTTGCTTCATTGTGAACTTCCTTGTTAAGCATTTGAGTTTGAGTTTCCTGGAATGGATATTAATTAAAGTTCGAGATAAGGAAAGAAGGTAGAGAGGAAAGGACAGAACCCTAAGTCACGGACAGACCAAGGTAGACAGAAATGGATAGGTAAAAAAGCAGAGAGCATCCTTGTACATTGTTGGTTAAACACAGAAGTGCAAGGCCCCTTACTGCTCCTTACAGGCCTGGCTCAGAGCAGTGTCTCTACCTAGTAGCCTTGAAGGATGAAGCGCCTTCTTTTCCAATCCCTTTTGCAAAGAGCAGGTCCTCTGTGAAATCAGTGAATTTTTAGAAACTGAGTATTCCTTGGCTATGATGCTAACTTACTATGTGAATGGCATAGGGACCAACTGTACCACCCCCATGGTTCTTAGGAAGGACAGGAAATCAATACAACCATGCTGATTCTCTGGCTAAGCCGCACCAAGATTCATAAAGTCCTTTTCTCTCTGACCCAACAGTCTTCCATCCTTTCAGTGTATCTCCCCAGGATAATATGAGCTTATTGAAAGGAGGGTAACATCTCAGATCTGCCCTACAGGCTTCATTTAAGGAGAGACACCCCAGCACCCCCTTAAGGTCAAGTGTGACACTGACTGAGAAGAGTGAGATGATCTCAGGTAAACTTGACAAAGAACAGCCCCCTGGGATTGCAGAGGATGAAGCTTGATGGCAGTAGGTGTAGTTGCTACGTGGACAGAGCAAGCAAAGTATTTCAAAAGCTTTCTCATTAATGGGGTGCACAGGATGATTGGTAAAAGAAAGGCGTTCAACGGAAAATCCTATTTAAAGTTTTCTTTTTATTATATTTACGTGTGTGTGTGTGTGTGTGTGTGTGTGTGTGTGTGTGTGTGTGTGAAACACCAGGGGACGCCATTGAGAGAGTGTGTGGGGAAAGGCTTGCAGCAAGGCAGCTTCAGGAGACTCGAGGGTCTACCACTGAGAAGAACAGCCCCTTCCTTGAATTTCACAAACGTATCACAGTCAGCTCTACCCTAGAATTAGCACCAGGTGATGTTGCATGAGTGTACAGGACACACTGCCAGTCCTCAGAATTCCAGAATTCTTCTCAGAGAAATGTGACAGTTCACTAAGCTGGAACATGGGAAGGAGGAGGACTTTGCCACCAAAACAGGACATGGGGGAGACGTGGGATGGAGCTATGAATGCTTCCCGTGTTCAGGGGGCTCCTGGGGCTCCGGTTTGACGGCATGATTCAGAGGGGCACAGAACGATGGCCTTAGTGTCTTTCCACAAAGGAAAATCCCGTGGAATAACCAGAAAGCTGCCGGGGACAGTTGACTTTCTCTGACAACTAGACAATTGAAGAAGAGCCATTCATTTTCTCTCTCCCTCTCTCCCTGCCTCCCTCTGTCTCATCCTCCCTCTCCCTCTCTCCCCTCCCTTTCCCTTCCTTTCTTCGTCCCCCTCCCTCTCTCCCTCTTTGTCTCTTTTTGCTCGTTTCTTGCCTAGAATGGGGTTTTCAATAGAATGTAGCTCGTTCCATTGAAATACGCCTGTGTTTGAGACGTGTCTATGGACTGCTAGCCCAGCGCCCGTGGTTATCTCACCCCTTCATTAGCCACAGGTCACATCCTTCACGCCCCGGCAGCACCCTCCGTCCTCACCTTTGTCTCTGCCTCTCTCTCACCTTGGCACGCAGTAATTCAGTTTGTATAAAATGGTAATTTGTGCCTCTTTGAGGGTTATCTCTTTTTAAAACGTGATCCCATTACCCTCTGTCACGCTGCTTGGATCCACAGGTGCAAAGCCATGCCAGCACGCCAGAGAAAACCAAGATCAGAGGCCCCCAGGGCCAGGTGTGAGGGGCAGTGGCACCCGAGACCAGGGCTGTAATTACTGCGCCATTGCTTCCTCGCACCTAGCTTTGACAGTGACAAATCACACTCATTTCTGTCCCCATGTAAAGGGGGACTTATTTCTCAGGTAGTGGGACTGTTTGGAGCAAAAGGAACATTTATTCATCCATAATAAACTCTCATTAGAGTGTAAATTTGTCAGTATAGTTAATCTCTTCAAAAATTGCCTTTTTTTTAAAGCATGCATATAAATATTAGACTGAGGGATAATGCTTCAGTGGCCATGAATGGATGTGTTTCTTGTTCTTGGTCTGTGGGTTAAACAACTCCTCATTTTCTTATCATGTGTCCTGTTCCATAGTGCTAAGCACACCCAGGACTGTCTGTCTTCCTGTAATTTGGACACTCAGCTCTGTAGATATGGTGTTAAATGTGTAAGCCACAGGCTCTGCTGAGATTCCACTACTGTCTCTTTTTTCTGGTACTATGACACAGCCTAGAAGGGCGTTCTGTTTTCTGCTCCAGCATGGTTGTAAAAAGGACTAGGCTGGCCTGGCATGGTGGTACATACTTTTAATCCCAATACTCAGAGTCAAAGACAGATGGAGCTCAGCGATTTGGAGGCCAGTCTGGTCAACATAGGTAAGGGCAAGGCTACTAAGTGAGAGTCTGCCAAAAAATAAAAATAATTTTTTTTTTAAAAAAAAGACTTGCTCTAAGTGTGGCAGCTAGTTTTTATGTTAACTTAACACAAGCTTGCATCATTTTGGAGTTGGTGATCTTAATTGAGAAAATGCCCTCACCAGATTGACCTGTGGTGGTTTTCTTGATTAATAATTGAGGTGGGAGGTGATATGAATTCACAACATGCCCCCACGGTTGGGCATGGCTGCGCATACCCGGCGGGACCTAGTCACTTCCGCCTAGTCATTTCCGGGTCAAAACGTCTCCCGTGTCCAGGACCCCGTGGCTTTGCGTGGTTGCATGGCATAGCATGGGCCTGTGTGCGCAGGCGCGGCCCAGTCTTTATAAGCCGGCGCCATGATTCCCGGTCTCCCTTCACTCACGTGTCTTTCCATAGACCTGTGCACATCTGTCCCTCTCCCTCATCTTAATAAAACTCTTGTTAGTGGATTCTGTCGTGTTTCGCGACGTTTCCTCACAGGGTAAGAGCACCACAAAAAAAACAATAGGAGGGCCCTGCTCATTGTGATCAGTGCTGCTCCTGGGAAGGTGGTCCTGGGTTCTATAAGAAAGCAAAATGAGCAGGCCAGGAGGAGCAAACCAGTAAGCAGCACTCTTCCATGGCCCCTGCATGCCTCCAGGTTCCTGCCTTGAGTTCCTGCCCTGACTTCCCTACATACTAGAGTGGGACTTAAAGTTGTAAGCAGAAATAAATCCTTTTTTTTTTTTTTTGGCATTTTATCACAGCAACCCGAAGGCAGTAAGGAAGTCAGAGCCTCATCTTTGCTCGAGTACCGAAGGCTCAATTAGTTGAATCCCACCAGATTTTTAATAACTACTAGAAATACTGACAGGTTCTCTTGATTCCAGTAAAAGTGGATTTGTTTGATATTTTTAGATGAAGAAAAGTGATTTAGAAAATCATAAGTTATGCTTACAAAACATAAAATTATAAACTGCATAAGCCGAGCAAGGAATTTGAAGGGCAGTACTTTCTTTCATATGTTTTGTTAAAGTCACCTTGGCTTGGAAATTGACAGGGTCTCCTGGGGTCTGAGCTAGGCAGCCATCAGACTGTGGATCAGACAGAAAAGTCCTTATCCAGTTATTTATTATCTAACCAAGGGCCACAGGTTTAGAATGGTGAGAGATCGCTCTCCATCAATTAGAAGCCCTTTGGAACATGTTTGTTTTCCCTGATTTGTATGACAGTGTCAGAGTTCACTTGGAAAATAGGTTCTGCTGTGTATTCAGAACTATATATGAATTCACAAATTATGCACAAATACACACTCATGGTCACTAGAATGGAAGAGTGAGCTGTTAATTACACACAAGCAGCTGGAACTCTATTTCTGTTGCTATCCAACAGTTAAGAGTTAATGAATATTATTAGTATTACAACCGTTTGAAAAATTTAAACTCAGAGTTTCCTTCATTATCTTTTGAAGGTCTTTGTATTCCCAATTTCAAACTTTTTCTCAGTTCACATATTTTATGTTTTACTCATTTAGATTTTAATATTTCTGTGGGTTTCAAATTAAAGAAAATCTGTTGGATTCTGACTATAAAACCATGGAACAGTCAGCCATTTCTTTTAAAAATAGATTTGAATTTCTCCTTAATGCAGATATTAAAGTAACTTTAGGATTATATGTACTTGCCTTTGGCTGTCTCCATATCTACCTAGAATTTTCTGCCTTTTCTTTTTTGTCCAATTAATTTCCTCTATTTTCAAACAATAGTTATAAAATCCCCACTATCAGTGAAATCCAATTGGAGTGTTTAGTTTCTCTCATCAAACTAGCTGGGAATAGCTCTACCTTCTCTTGTCCACTTCCTTCATTCATGGCTTTGATACTAACATGCCACATCCAGAAGAGGGGACCCAATCAGAACCTTCCCCTTGTGTCTTGTAGACACAGACTCTGATTTATCTCTCCTTATTTGATTTATTGTTGCAATGTATTTATTTTTTTAAGAAAGCATGTTCATTATACTATTAGAAGTATATAAAACAATAAAACACATTCAATGGCAAAACTGCCCAACTCTACCTCCTCGGGCCTTTTTCCTTTTCAAACACCTATACCTGGTATTAATCAATTTTAGTATCTTGGTAGATATTCTTTCATACCTTTTACTTTAAACAAACCTTATCTATACATGTCTATGTCTATCATCTGACAATCATCTGTCTGTCTACCATCCATCATTACCTATTCTATTTTCTATCTATCTATCATCTATCTATCTATCTATCTATCTATCTATCTATCTATCTATCTATC
>CABHPH010119916.1:19489-43357 GCA_902168325.1 Peromyscus nudipes
ATCTATCTATCTATCTATCTATCTATCTATCTATCTATCTATCTATCTTTATCCTAATATATATGACCACATTTAAGAATTTTATTAAATTGTTTTGCAATAGTAGAGTGTTCCTTTATACTTTATAACACGATTTTCTCCCAGGGACACACATACACCTAACTAGCTTTGTCCTTTTTTTTTTTTTTTTTTTACTATATGCTAAAACTTTCAGTAAATATGATTATAGCACATTTCATCCATGACAAAAAGAGGCGTGAGATTTTCTTTTCTTTTTCTTTTTTTTTGTTAGTGCATTCTTTTTTTTTATTAAGAATTTTTTCATTCATTCCACATACCAACCACAGATCCCCCCCTCCGCATCCCTCCTCCCGCCGCCCCCTCAGCCTTCCCCCCAGCCCACTCCCCAACCCTCTTCCGAAAAAGTAAGGCCTCCCATGGGAGTCAGCAAAGCCCTGCACACTTAGTTGAGGCAGGTCCAAGCTTCTCCCCCTGCATCAAGGCTGTGCAAGGTCTCCCACCATAGACAATTTTCTTTTTAAGATTTATTTACTTATGTTTTATGTGTATGTTTGGGCACCATGTGTTTTCAGTGCTCATGCAGGCCAGAAGAGGGCATCAGAGTCTATGGAACTGGAGTTACAGATGGTTGTGAGTTGTCAAGTGGGTACTGGGAACTGAAGGTGGGTTCTGTACAAAAGCAGCCAGTACTTATAACCTCTGAGTCATCTTGCCAGCCCCATGTGTGCATTTCCTGAGGAAAGGGTGGATGAAAATTGCACTTTCTTTTTTTAAAATTTAGTTTTACCTGCTCTTTTCCTCACTATTTCCATGAAACTTCCTCTTCCTCCCATATCTCCTTCTTGAAACATATCATATGTATATTATGTGTCTGTGTTTATATACATGTATGGGAGATCTGACCATTGTTTGCTTCATAAAACAATATATATTATGTATCATTAATACATCTTAGATATTTCCTAGGCTGGTAACCCAGTACCAGAATGCTTTTCATAATGACTGCTGCCTGTGTTGTACGCTGAGGTTACATCAGTTCTCCAGGTCAGGAGCCATTTTGCTTCCTGAATTGTCGGTCTGTTTATTCCTATTATTATTCCTATTATTGTTGTGACTATTGCTATCCACAGTTTCCGACTTTCCATTTTAATGGATTCCATTCCCAAAGTAGGATTTCTGGTTTAGAAGAGTACATTAGTGACTTGAGTTTAACAGCTATTTCTTTTTTCTATTTAACAGGACAGAACAATTTAAACCACACCAGCCATATGTCAGAATTACATTCCTTTAAATCCACACAAGTAACTGTGGCGGTTTGAGTAAGAATGGTCCCCATAAGCCCATATATTTGAATATGTAGGGAATGGTGCTGTTTGAAAGGATTGAGAGGTGTGGCCTTGCTGAAGTATGTCATTGGGGGTGGGCTTTGAGATTTCACAAGCCTAAGCCAGGCCCAGTCTTTCTATCCTCCTACTGCCTGTGGATCTGGATGTAGAACTCTTAGCTACTCTCCAGCCCCATGTCGGCCTGCATGCCGCCATGTTTCCTGCGATGACGATAATGGACTAACCCTCTGAGCCTGTAAGCTAGCCCTAATTAAATGTTTTCTTTTTTGAGTTGCTGTGGCCATGTTGTGTCTCTTCACAGCAATAGAACACTGACTTGGACAGCAACAAACCCATGGAGCCGCTTTAAATGTCTGCTGTCATCACAGAGCAGCACAACTCAGAGGTTGCTTCCCCAGGAAGGTCTTCTGCCTTCACTTTTGGTCCAGCCTGTTTGTCAATGGACACATTCAAGCCGTAGACAACCTGCCATTGCATAGTTCATCAATATTTTCTGTAACTTGATGGACCACCATGAACTGTAGCTTTAGCTCTTTTATATAAAGCAAAAATGTTTTTTAAGTGTTTAATTATTGTTTTCCCAACCACTGTTTCATTTTTTTCTTCTTGAAGCATCTGTCATGTTTGTGTCACACTTTTTTTAAGTTTCTCTTCCAGTTTTGCATGCTTTTATTTTCTACAATGAGAGATTTTAGATTTTTTTCTTTTTCATTATCTCTAAGTATAAAAATTTGGATTTCCAGTGTCACTCAACCTATCTCTTGAAACAATGAGTTTTAAAATGATGATGATGAGTTTAAAGGATTTGATTTTACATTATGAAGGAGTTCCTAGAAGTGCCCTGTACTGTCCAAGTCCAGTGTTTGTTCCTTCTAGTGAAGAGAGGCAGCATTTTGTATTGTATCTGGCATAGAGAAAATGCCCTAACAATATTCATTAATTTTATAATCAGAAGTTTATTACGTAGAACATTACTACTACTATTAATGTTCGTATTTGTAAACAACCAAGATGAACTCTGTCTTGCACAGAAAAGGAATGCATTGCATGGCTATTGCATAACACATCTGGAACTGGAAGGAAGATAGATGGCTGATGAAAACTTTTTTTTTCTGGTTTTTTTGAGGCAGGGTTTCTTTGTGTAGCTTTGTGCCTTTTCCTGGAACTTACTCAATAGCCCAGGCTGGCCTCGAACTCACAGAGATCCGCCTGGCTCTGCATCCCAAGTGCTGGGATTAAAGGCGTGCTCCACCACTGCCCGGCTGGCTGATGAAAACTTAAGACACAGACAAGAGCCTCAGAAGCTGTTTCAGGCTACAGAAGGTTTGCTTAGGCCCGATTGCTGCTGTCACATTGGCAACTGTGACTTGGATTGTAGCCACAGACTGATAGTATTTTCTATATAGGTTGGATTCTGTACTGCCCCTCCCATTTAGTGCTTTTGTTGTGAACAGGAGGATGTGACTGGCTAAGTTCAGGCCAAATATATAGGTCCATGAAGAGAGTACCTACTTGCCTGCACTTTTTAGCAACGAAGAAAATAAAAGCCAATTGATTCCCTAAACCTAGGAAGGGGTTTCATAAGCTCAGCAGCCAAAGACCTTCCTTGGATCACATTCCTAAGCCCTTCCAGCAGCAGTGTGATGGTTAATTTTGTGGATAAACTTAACTGGGCAACCGCATGCCTGACTAGCTAGAGCTGCCTGCAAGGTGCTTCTGCAAGGTATTAACATCTAAATTAGTGAATAGAGTAAAGCTTCTGGTCCTCCTCAATTTGGGTGAGCATCATCTAATCTACTGAGGACTCTAGTAGAACAAAAAGGCAGAGGAGGAGAACATTTCTCTCTGCTGACTGATCTTCCTCCCTGGTTCTTACTTTGGAATCTACACTGTCAGCTCTCAGGTCATTGAACCACACTATGGTTTCCCTGTGTCTCCATCTTACAGATAACTGAACTTCTCAGCCCACAAAAAATGAACTGATACATATCACTAATACACAAATCTACAGCTATCTACTACAACTGTTATTCATGTTTTATGAAGCATTGTTAATTGTTTTTAATACTAGACATTCAAAAAGATGAGAACCATTGCAGATTAATTCTGTCCACATTAAACTTAACATACTGAGAAGCTGCTTCTGAAGGTTATATTGCATTTTCCCTAGGTTCAGACACCAATATGTACCATCACATGCACCTTTTGCAGTGTATTAGTGGTGGTCCTCATCAAGATGTAGGGTCAGTGTTCTTTTATTCTTTATTTAGATGGGCTGCGTCTATAGAAGAAATAACTTCTGAAGGTAGGCCTAATGTAATGTAGCTTCTCTTTGGATCTTGGGCCACATTCCTTGGAAACCCTGAGCTACCATGTAAGAAATCTAGATCACTTCTAGACCCTTTGTCTCAGAGGCCATTTGGATAGGCCATATAGAGACAGAGGAGGCCCAGATGTTGGAGGTCTCAGAAATCAGATACATGAATGAGCAAGCATTCAGATGACCCCCCCATCAGTGTTCTCTGTAGCCAAGCTGATGCCTGTGGAGTCAGCCTTGGAGTCGTTCAGCTGCATCTCAGACAGTATGGGGCAGGAACAAGCACTTATTTGCTTGTCCCATGTCTGAACTCCTGATCCTAGAATTTGGAGACAGTGGGAGGTTGATTACACTACTAAATTCTGGGATGATTCCAAGTGCTGTGTTAATGACTAGAACAGATAATCAGAGAATTATAGACTTCCAGTCATGGAAAAGAAATTTAAGAGCATCTAGTCAAAATTAATTATCTGAAAGAGGAAGAAATCACCTCAAATGGACAGAATATCTTACCTAGCATCTAACAGCTCTTCAATTGAAGAGTAAGGAATCTTTTCCTCCTTGTAATGTAAGGAGAGTCCTGTCTTCCTGGAATACCCCCATGGGAATGACTGTTCCAGAACAAAGATGGAAATTCATACTACTCTATATTCCCATAGTGGATGGAGTCAGGACTAAAGAGCTTTGCAGTCACAAATGGGCATGGTGTACCTTGTATACTGGAAAGAGCCAGTCTAAAAGGTGATAATTGAATCAGTAAGTGTGAGTATGTAAGCATTAAGTTGGAAGTGGAAGGAAAGTCTACATGCCTCAACCTCTCTGTGAGCAATTTCAGTAAATGTCATATCATCACATATTCTTAATATCATTTAAAGTTTTCAATAGCAAAAAAACCCAATAGCCTTGGACTGGAAGTTCGCTGTAGAAAAGCACTGGTCTCAGTGACCTATGGTTAATGTAGGAGAGAGACAGTTGATCAAACACCAAAAGAGGCTCATGCTCACTGTGCAAAAATATCACCCTGTAGTCAGACAAGTATGAATGGCTTCAGGTTTATCCTCAAAGTTTCTTTAATGAACCCCGGCACCTGCAGTCAAGCATAATTTTGCTCAAGTTGCATTTTTGGTAATTTAAAAATAAAATAATGAAAATTTTCTATAAAATGCATAAATAAAATATATATCAGTGTAAAATAACTGTAGCATGAATCTTAAAAGTTCTTATTAATAAAATCAAACCTGAGCCAGGTATTGGGGTGAACACTGGAAGGTCAGAGAGACAGAACAAGCCACAGCTATCTCACCTCGCTGAATCCTCAGCTGGTCTTGCTTCCTCAGACTGGAGGCCTCTGAGTCCTCATCTCTGAATGGGCCTCAGCTGAACTGCTGCTTCTTGAAAGCCTAAATGCTTAACCAGGCCAAATGTTTCTCCAGGCCAAATGCTTCTAGTTTCTGGTCCTCACGCTTTATATACCTTTCTGCTTTCTACCACCACTCCCTGGGATTAAAGGTGTGGCTTTCTGGGATTAAAGGTGTGTATCACCGTGCCTGGCCATTTCCAATGTGGCCTTGAACTCACAGAGATCCAGAGGGATTTCTGTCTCTGGAATGCTAGGATTAAAGGCGTATGCTACCACTGCCTAACCTCTATGTTTAATATTGTGGCTGTCCTGTTCTCTGACCCCAGATAAGTTTATTAGCATACACAATATTTTGGGGAACACAATACCCCCACAAATAACTATAATGTATATAATGTAGTTTGATTTCATATCCATGGTTTATGTTCTATATTACCATCCATAATAAAATTAAGAAGAATCATATGAGGTTTCCAGAAGTAATTTCCTTGACACAATTTGATGTTATAATATGTCTGTCTTCCTTCCCTGCCTCTGCCCTCTCCACTCCTCCCCTTCCTGTACTCTTCCTTTTTCTATTAATGACTACATATTCTTGCCAATCAAGTTTATGTTCAGCATGGGATAATCAATGTTATCAGGGAAAAATGAGATCATCCTATTCCAAAGCCAAGATTTTTTTTTTCATGCTGAGAGGGTAGAGGCTATGGGTATCACAATTGCAAATGTAGCTCCTGGGGAGTAATTAATGCCTTTTAAACTAGGAAGAAGTCCATTATGAAGTAAATAGATATTGTATTGCAGCACCACAAAATGGGTATCAAAGATGAGATTTTTATATTATTTCTCTTCTGCCGCAAACGTGGTGACGTTTTACCACCGTGTCTTTTGGTAGATGTAAATGTGTCTGTTTTTCAAAATTAGTGACAACTTAGAGTGTGTAGGTACTTTTCTCTCGTGAAATGTTTCTTCAAGTCTGAGTCCCACCACTGGGAATGCACCTTGCACAAGTCTTTGAATTAGTGAGGTCCTGATTTCTTCTCCTCACAGGGTAACTCGTGTTTGAACCCCTTCCTGCACTGCAAGACACATATGAAATCTTTCTCACCAGGGTCTTTGTGATTTCTGGAAGTTTGTGATTCACAGGCTGTAGTAAAGTGGGATGGCAAATTAGAGTTTACGTGACTAAAAATACCACGAGTAATTACAGCCTTGAGAAAAGAAAAAGAGCCAGAGCCACACAGGAACCAGTATCTTTCTTGCAAAAGATGCCGCATTATTCTTCCAAGGGGAAAGGGGCAACAGTGGTACCTGTCTCGTTGTCAGACAGAAGTCACGGAAGATGCTGTGGAGCCTGTGATTCTATAGGGCACTGGTGTGATGCCTGACTAAATTAGGTGGGGAGGCTCATAGCATGGGAAAACAATCGTTTTCATTTAAGTGAAACAATAGGTGAATATGTGGGAACTTATTATGACAAGGTCATTTTGATAAAAATTTCAGTATCATCAATAAGTAAATCCATTGCCTCTTCAGTGCACTCTGTCTCCTGTTTGTGGTTTGAAATGTGAGTTTTCAGCTGTTCTTGCTGCCACGCCTTTATTCTGCAAGCATGGCCTCTAACCTAGAACTATGAGAAAAATTAAATATTTTCTTAATAAGCTGCCCTGGTCATGGTGTTTTGCCACATCAATAGAAAAGTAACTAAAATAGTAGTTGACATAGCCAGGAAGGGATTTCTTGTCCTTTGTAACCAACTCATAGAGCTGAGTTAAGCCACAAATGCTGTCACCATGTGACCTCATACAAACTTTTAACTTTCGATACTGCACATTTCTCTACTTATGATACCTATTCCAGTTATTCCATCAAGTTTTTGTAAGAATTCGGTGAGACAGTCCTAGTAGAAACACTTCATAGAGGGAGGTAATTCTCAAGCAGTTACAGCTGGTAATAGCCGACAGTGACAACAGAAACACTCTCAGAAAGGCACTTGAAAGAAATGAAGAGAATACAGATTTGAAATCACTCAACAGCCACTTATGTAGCTAAGGGAGGGCTGTCCTCTGAGACGTAGCCCTGCCTTCCATTCCTATTCCAGTAATTTGTTTGCTGGGAAGTCTATACCTACACAAGGCTGCTTGGTCTAGGAAACCAGTTCAGTACTTCTGTCATTATTATTGATAAATCTTTTGTTCATTGGAAAAGAAACAGACCAGTGGCTGTGCTCTACTGTGTCCAGTCGATTGTCTCACGTATTTTTAAGACATAGAAAAACAATGGGTAGTCTGGAAACCTTAGTAAATGATGTCCACTGAGTAGAGTTTTCAAATGCAGCAGCAGCCAGGAAGCCACCCCTCCATCTGCCGCTAAAATCTATGTCCGTTGCAGGCAGTGCATAATAATTGTTTCAGTGCATTGAGAAACTCTAAATATTAATACAGCTAATAGTGGTCATGCCATTCATGACACTATTCTTTAGAAAGAAAGAGACAAGTGAATAGGGTTGATTGTGATGATGTACACTTAAAATCCAGAACTGGAGAGGCGGAGGCAGGGGGGATGATTTCCAGGTCAGCTTGGGTGGCATTGTGAGATCTGATATCATAAAACCAAAATGACACTATGAAAACAGTCAACGAGAAGTCACTCCACAGTTAATTTCAAGTGAGCTTTCAGCCTGCATACATTTTTCCATAATTATCAAACTGTCATCAGACTCTGAAAACACCTTCTGTTGGATGACCTAAGAGGAAAACTGTATCAAGATATATTTTGGTTTACTTAACAAAAACTGTCAGATCAATTCATTTCATATTTTTAATGTATAAGAAACAAATACTGTTATGAATCAATTTTATTGCCTTGCTTTGTTTTCAAACAAATGATGTGATTTGAATTTTTCTGCATTGCAGGAATCCATTATTTCTGCCTCATCTGATGTGTCCTGTGTATCTTCCTTTCAGTGATATTTTAAATGCTCACCATTGCTTAATTTTGAAAAGCACTTTCTTAACCTAAAAACACAGATGAACTTTCTCTCAGGATACTAAGCTCTGTGTTGGTATCCTGGTGTAAGAACAAGGCTCAACTCTTTTCTTTATAATTGCTTTAAATCAAAGTGATCTTTGCTGCGTGGAGAGTTAGAAGTTTGGATTAGACAGGAGAAAGCCATCTTCTCAGACAAACTGACTGACAGAAGAAAAACAGGGAATCAAGTAGAGTAGCTAAGAGCCTGTGACATTGATTGATGACTTTTCCTTGACATTGCCAAGGTAAACCAAAAATATATCCTGATACAGTTTTCCTCTTAGGTCATCCAACAGAATGTGTTTTCACAGAGTTTCAGGACAGCAGCAATCTGCTGAGTTAACAGAACCCACATTGAAGGCCAGGGTAAAAAAATGAATCAATACATGTGTATATATGCAGGAGAAATATGCTGTTCTCACTAATTAAGCATCGCCTCACTCTCCTTCAATACTCCACTGCCAAGAACAATGAATAAGCTTTTGTAAAGAGTCTTAAAATTGGAAAGATATTTTGAGCTCATATATTGCCAGCCACTTTGGAATTTGTGAGAGATGAATTATGATTCTTAATCATAATGCGTGGGGTGGGGGACAGCCTCTATCTTCAATTATGTATCAGTGTTATTAGACAGAAACTGCAGTGAAATTTCCTTAGTAGATAGCTACCAATCCATCATTTTCTGGTTCAAAATACACAAAAGTTTTGGTTGTTCAAAGAATACAAGCCTCAGTTTTCTTGTAGGTCAAGGTGCATGATTATGTTGAAATAAAGGAGTGGCAAACATAGACAGTGTGACCTCCTGTACAATTAGTGAGATGAAGAATGAGTCAGATTTAGGTACTCAATACCCACCATTCCCTAGTATGCCTTTAACCTCTAAGAATCTTCAACTGAGCACTACATTGCAAGCCAATGCACACAGTACTAAAGAGAACATTTTATGGTTCATTTTGTGGGCTTATTTTGAAGCTACATCTTTTACAGTTAAGCAACCAGCAGTATGCAGTAACTTTTAGTGGATGCGTTGGACACTGCATGGTACCTGCTAAATGTTTTCAGAATACTATTAACACAAGAATGTTCTGGCCGGGCGGTGGTGGCGCACGCCTTTAATCCCAGCACTTGGGAGGCAGAGGCAGGCGAATATTTGTGAGTTCGAGGCCATCCTGGTCTACAGAGCGAGATCCAGGAAAGGCACAAAGCTACACAGAGAAACCCTGTCTCGAAAAACCAAAAAAAAAAAAAAAAAAAAAAGAATGTTCTGAAGTTGAACTCCATATTTTAGAAACCCCGACTTTTAAAAAAAAAAATTTTCCTGAAAAAATTGCAGTTCCATTCACAATTGCTGAATTTAGATAAAAATGAGATGCTATTTCTCAGGCACACTAAATGCTTTATTCATGATATAATCTCAGCAGAACCCTCAACACAGTTGAATGTTGGAGGTTATTAAGGTGCTATTAAGTAAAGGCATGCAACGGCTGACTACTAATTATAAACCCTTCTGAGTCACAATGTAAACCTGCAAGGGCCATGCAGATGACACAGAGCAGAACAAGCTGAGCTGACAATATGGGAAAGGACTAATTTCTAGGTCTGTTAGAGGAGTGTGTGAAGCTTTAAGGACCAGATCTCCAGTAACATAAGAAAAGTTAGCAAAAATGATCAAAACACCATTTTAATTCTCAAGGAATTATCTAAGGGTCACACAGAGTACAGACAAATATTTGTTCAACAGACTCTACTAAAACAGAGACTGTACCCTTGTATCCCTGACTCCAGCTTCTTACTCACTCTGATGGGAGTGATACATGGGCATCTGTGTTTAGGAAAGGGTGCTTCGTTTATTCTAGGTTTCCCAATGATATATATGTCACTGGGAGCCAGAGGTCACCAGAGTTCACCACACCGCCAAACACTAAGCAAAAGATGCTGTAGTCATTATTCATGAAGGCCAAAAACCGATAGTGACCTTTCTCTATGTATGCACTACCTATCGGTCTGAGGTTCTACCCTAGGCATGAGAGAAGGCAATAATAGGATGCTGATGGCATTCTTTCCAGCTCACTTGAAGAAAGAGTTTCCACACCAAGATAAGCCAACTGAGCACCAGTAAATAACACCCTCATGTCCTACCAGCCAATGTCTACAAGGTTACTTGGAGAACCTTAAGCTGTAATGTTTCTCCAGTTAAGTTAATTTTAGTACTTAGGTGAAGTTAATAGACAAATTGAAGAAACTGGCAAAAGGTCAATTTCATGGGATAGATGGAAAATCTGATGAAAGACACTTCTCTGCCCACATATATACTTCTGTGCGCACACACACACACACACACACACACACACACACACACACACACACACTCCACATTTCCAAGCTCTCACAGGGGCTAGTGAACCTCAAAGTGAGCATTCTTAGTTGAGATTCAATGGATCTTCCTGGCTTAAGCTGGCGCAGAGATGGTTTGCATGTGGACTACAGGGTTTGGATGCTGCACAGAGACACTCCCATTGGTTCAGCTTTGGAATCCAGCCATCAGTCAACATTAGGGACATTCTGAAAAATGTTGTGGGGCAGATATTGGTGTAATATTAAGAATATTATCATGTCTCTCTGAGGATTCATAGAGAAAAGTATGAAAGGTATGAGAACTAGTAAGCATGGAGCTTTTGAAGAGCAACAGACAAATCCTGGAATCCTGTTCATTCCCCCTCTGAGTTGCCTGCTGACCAATATGAAGCAAAGTACACTGCTTCCGGCAGAACTTATGTATACCAACTATTCCAACAGTGTAAAAGACAATAACTCTGTTGGCTAAGCAAGTTGTGTTTGACTTTGCTACAAAGATCCTCATCTTATCCAGCCAGCACTTCTGGTTGTATGTGTTGTGGGTGGGAGAGTATGATGGAGAACGTGGTGGAATCATTTGTGCCCATTGCTCTGTGGAGGAAGGTGTCATTACCAGATGATCTCAGCCTTCCTTTCCAACAGTGTTTCCTACTAGTCATTCCTATTCATACCACCTACCCTCCATGACTGCCACGCTCCCATCATTCCTGTTTCAGACTTCACTCAAAATATTCCCACTGCTTGGCATTGTCTCTGCCCTACATGTCCCTGTCTTTAAATCCTACACATTTTACAAAGTGTGCCTCAAGTAAAGTCTACTCCATGATCCTCCCCACAAATTCTCTAAAATTAATCAGGTTAGATGGAATCACTCTTTGTTATTCATTTATTTAATGTTATTTTCAGATGATCTTTTTTTTATCAGAAATAGATTTTTTTCATACAGTATATCCTAATTATGGTTTTTTCTCCTCCAGCTCCTCCCAAATCCTTCCCACCTTCTAATGAACCCATATCTACACCCTTTCTTGTTGTCTCTCATTAGATAACAAACAGGCATCTAGGAAAACAAAAGAAAAGAAAAGAAAAGATGAAATCAGAATAAGACAAAATAAACAGAAAAAAAGGGCCAAAGAAAAAGCACAAAAACACACATAGATGCAGAGACACATATATTCACACACAGAAATATTGTAAAAATACAAAACAAGAAAACACAATATATAAGCAAAACTAACTACATTATTTTCTCCTCTAGTCCCTCTCGTGTTTCTTATTCTCTCTCAAATCCATGCCTCCTTTCTTTGATTATTATTGTTACACACACACACACACACACACACACACACGTATATGTATAAGCAAGGCTCACCACTCAGAATAGAATGGCAAATTGGGGGGCTCATCCCTTGGAAAAGCTCCTCCTTTTCTCAGCATTTCTTAGTTGCTTGTGGTTCTTTGTCTAAGGATGAGGTTCACAAGATTATTCCCTTCCATGTTAGCATGTCTGTTGGTGTTGTTATTGTTTGGATCTTGTTTAGGCAGCCGTGTTGCTGAGATATCAAAGCATCAATCTTTACTCCCAACTCCTAACTTTTGTTTTTTAGCCTTTGTCTGTCCCATGTACTCTTCTACACCATGCTAAAGTACTTACAATGTAACCGTGAGTTTCTTAAGATGTAGAGATCTGGTATGTGTATATTTCATATCTTGCCCAGATTCTGGGACAATAGTTTACATATCATCATGTTGCAATCCATGTCAGCTGGATATGTTCAGGTATGGGTCCTGAGATGACTGAGGGCAATGTATTTTTGGATAGATGGCAGAGGTATACCAAATTTTAATTGCAGTTTCCTGCTGTGGATATGATCTGGGAGTTTGCCCACCCCCATCTCAGGCTGTCTCTCTTGCTCTTGCCTCAAACATCCTAGGGTGGCTTCTAACTAGCTAGGTAGTCACAGATGAACTTGAACTTGTACCTCCAACCCTTTCCCTTCTGTATCTCAAATGATGGTGTCACTGTGTCCACTTGAAATGTTGAGGCAGATCAAACCTAAGGCTTCTGAGAACCATTCTACTAATTGAGTCATATTCACAGCTCAATCTGGGAGTAATTTCTATAAGAATGTTGACATTCTTAAATTTATAGAAAATAATCCAAAAGCTAAATATCTAGAAACTTCTGATTCTCCCCCACCCCTGTGTGTGTGTGTGTGTGTGTGTGTGTGTGCATAGTTGTGTTTTTGCATGCATAGGTACATTATTTGTGGATCTAAATATGATTATTTGTGTGTATGAATGTGGAGGCCACAGGACAACCTCATGGATTAGGAATGTTGACTTATCTTCTTGTAAAGATAGGGTTTCTCAGTGGCCCAGAGCTTGCCCATTAGGCTAGGCTAGGCTGGCTAGCCAGTGAGCCTCAGAAATCACCTCTCTACATCCTCAGTGCTGGTATTACAGTGTCTGCTACCAGGTTGGGTAGAAGGCTCAGCCTAGAAATGTGCCTACCACCAAACCTGATGACCTGAGCTCAATCCCTGGGATGCATATGGTGGAAAGAGAGAACAAATTCATGCAAGTTATCCTCTAACCTTCTCCTGTGAGCCATGGCATGTGTGTTTATGCACAGATAAACAGCCCTGTGTCAAGCTTGCCTTTCCTTTAATTTACTTTTATTTCATGTGTATGAGTGTTGGTTTGCACATATGTATGTGCACCCTGTTTTTGCCTGGTGCCTACAGAGGCATCAAATACCTTGATACTGGAGTTATAGATGGTTGTGAGTCACCCTGTGGGTGCTAGGAACTGAACTGGAGTCCTCAGCATTAGTAACCGGTGCTCTTAATTGCTGAGCTATCTCTCCATCCTCATTCCTGACTTCTTAACACCGATTCTTGTAATCGAACTCACCTACCATCGGCCTCTGGGAAATGACCATTGTGTGTTTCTCAGTGTGCCACTGTCAATGTGTTTTATCATTACCCTGGCTCTCTGCATGGCAAAAAAAAATAGGATAAAGATGATAAGCCAATTCCTTTAGAATTAATAACCAGTTCAGTTGAAAATCAAGGGTCCTGGTCCTGAGTTAGGTGCTAAACTAACTCATCAGCCTCTAGAGGAATTAAATGATGAGGAGCTGGCAGAGGGGAACTGAGGATAAAATTATTTATAACAAAGGAAAATTAAATCTAGGAATTAGCTGCTGTAGCATATCTCAAGAGGAAAAGATAGCTGGGCCTGGTTGGTATCTTGTTGCTTTTTCCCCATTTGCTTTTAGTTCCTGCATATTACAGTTCAGTTGAAAGATCATAAACAGAATTTAAAAGTCAAAATGACTTTCATAACCAATTTAGGTCGAAGAGAAACAGAGCAAGAGAAGAGTAATGTGACTCTTTGGATTATGACTTGAGAAATGAGTAGATTATAAAGCTATCAGAAATGAAAAACTTTTGGATATTAATCTGAGAAAGAGGCCCATGCAAGCCACAGTGCACGTTCATTTGGATATTTCTCTTCAGTTGTGTTAAATTTGAGGTGTTCATGTGGGTGTATCTAACGGGTACTTGGAACTATTCCTGCAGTCTACAGATTTTGGTCATCAGTGCACAGATTGGGCTGAAGCCATGAGGTGTGGATAAAATAGGCTCAAAGAAAACATCAAACAAGAAGGGATCAAGCTTCCAGACAGATACTGAGGAAACACTAAACCAAGAGCTGGGTTGTGGGGTAGTTGGGGGCAAAAATTCAAGTTGAAGTTTACAAAGTAATAATTCTGGAAGCAAGAGAGAGATTTGACTGAGAGAATGCTGTTTTTGAAGCCACAGAGAGGCTGAAGTGTGGGTGTGGGTGAAATTTCAGTTACCTCTGTCAAGATTGGGATCAGGAGGGCAATGGCAACATGTTGTGCCATTGGACTTAGTGACACACATCAGAATCACTTCAACAAAACAGCGAGGAAGATGAGTCAGTACAGTGAGGAATATGCTTCTACAGGATGGATGGTCTGACAGGAAAATGAGTTCAAAGAAAGTGGTTTTATTTTGTTATTTTCCTTTCAAAAAGTTGGAGAAACATGAGTATTTAGACTAGTGTGTGTGCGTTTTTTTTTTAAATAAGGAATGATGTCCAAAATTGCTTTGAAAGACATTAGCAATTTTGAAGGAGTAAGATATTCAAGTAATTGAGTAATCCACTGTCAGTTCCCAGTAAAAGGAGTAGTTCGGGAAATTACAGTTGGTTTTTCAGGGATTACTCTGAAGACATGAATGTGAAATGTCTCTCCCTACCTGACTGAGTAATCCTTAAAAGTTGAAATGACTATTTTGTATGAATGCAGCAAATGTACTGGACTCAAAAGAATCAGTGGCAGTATATATGGCAGCAAGTAGGCACCAAGGTAGTCCAGGCTATGGAAAAAAGGTATTTGAGTGACGGTAGGCATTCTAATGAAACTGGCATCAGGGAAGTAAATGGGGATAGAGCTACCTGGAAGGCAAAATGTGATAGGGAGATGCAGAGGGTCTTCAATCAGATATACTTGGGTATAAATACATCTAGTTGACACATTTTTACTTTTTAGATTATTCTTCCTTAATTGAGTCTTCATGAAGGGTGCTATTCACTTACCATAACCATGGCTTCGATAGGGATATACATATGTAATGTAATACAAATACTAATGTATAAACGATGTAAATTGGGATAATTGATGTCCACTGCCATCTATTGTCCAGGTGAGGTGAGATTTTTTTTTTCCACAGCATCCTCTGGAAGTGAGGGTACTTAGAAGAGGTGGTCTGGATGAAGAAAGGTACCAATTTGGATAAGCCAAATGAAGTGACAAGAAAGGGAATCTTGGTAACTTAATTGGTCCCAGACACAGCATTCATTTTTGAGCTGGAAAACATTTGTAGGATTGTGTAGTAGCACATGGTGAAATGACATGAGTCAGAAACTGGAGTACCACTAGCTGATCCCAAGCCAGTAGCTGGATTCAGTTTTGGTTACACAATGTTACATGAAACTTATTGGCCTGGAAAATACAGGAACAAAAAATGAACAATAATTCCGACTCCCTTTGAAAAGCTGAAGGTCTCACATTGCTACTTGGAGACATGATGCATCATCATGGTTGCTCATGGTAGCTCCTACAGGAAAGTGGGACAGAAAGTAGTCTGGTTGCCGATAGTAGTGGGTCCATTAGATAGTAAGATTCGGGTACTTTCTTTCTTATGACTTTCAGAATGCTATTGTATAAATGTATTGCTTCTGATAAATGACAGCAGGTTAAGTAATAAAATATCTCATATCAGCATCTAGAAATGTATAGCAATGGCCATGTCCCGGTGGTACTGGACCCTATATGTGGAAAAGGCAACAGCAATGAATTAATCTTTACTTTCCACTGGCCTTCACAGTCTTATGACCCTTCCCTTTTACTTCATCCCCTGGGTGCAGATACCTTTTGATTACCACAATAGGTGGGCTAGAGTCATTGGAAATGAGTGGTCTGTGTTTTCCTTCCTCGCTTATGGTGTTTTGGTGTACAATGTGGAGTTAAAACACGAATTTGGATGAATCAGCTCGCGGGTGATTTAAAGATCAAAGCTTCAGGAAATTTGGACAAATGCTTCCCAACTAGATATAATTTGGGGTGTCCTCCATCTACCCTCTTCCCATTTTTTCACTACATCTGGAGGATACTTTAAGGTCCAGGGTTACTTTTGTTTGTCACAACTTGGAAATGTGTACTGCTGGGACCTAATGAAGACACTAAATATGCTGCCGTGCACAGGATAGACCCTGATAACAAAGAATTACCCAGACCAATGTTTAAACAGTACCAGAAGTGAAAAATCTTAGTTTATAAGACATTGCTCATAGATGTCCAGTAAACTTGCTCTAGTGAGTTGGCTGACTCAGACGCTCTACTTAATGATTATATTAATACCAAACATAAGGTGTAGCTTGATAGGGAATCTCTCTCACACACTCCATTCAGCTACTGCAAATGCTTGGAGAAAGTATATAAAATGCTTCCAGATGGTCCATTTAAACCCAGTGGGCATCACATACACCATGGATGAATGTGTAGAGGGCTGTCTCTTGTCTATTAGAAAGTACAGTAACTGATATTGAAGGACAGAAATTCTGCTTCTATATTTAGTATGTCCTCATTTCTTCGTTAACCTCTACAGCAAACCTGTGTCATTGTCATAAAAGAGGTAACTAATACTCCCAGGAATACAGATCACAAACCAGATACCTGTCAGTGCTCATTAGCCAGATCATCTCCTTATATTTGTATTTTTCAACCTTGAGTATACAAGATTAAAAAGTCACCTATTCATTTTCACCTTTCCCACTAGGATATCAGAATAATTGAATAGAAAAGACAGGTTGATACAAATAAGCAATTCTAAAAAGAACTAGAAAATTATGTAGTCATACCCTTCAGGTGTTAGAGGTATTTTAATGAGAATAATTATTTATTGTTGCTGGCTTTTCTTGATTGATAGGCCTTTTCCTCAGAGGAAAATTGCCGTAATGGAAGGAGGTGTTGAACATTTGAAACATGTCTCTATTTTGAGCTATTTTAATAACGTGTTCTGTCAAAATGAATTAAAAATAGCTGATAAATGATGTAAACACTCAGGCTTTATAAGCACACCCAGATCTGCTCCTCCAACCACAGTTTTAGTGGCAAAATGTGGAGATTTGTAAAATATTTTATGCATTCAAAATTCAGGCTTGCAGACTAAAGTAATACTCCTTTGCTACATCCAGGACCCTACGGCACGCAGGTCATCAGCTATGCGTGAATTCTGAGTGTCCCAGACTTCTTGCAAATTGCTCCTTTCTCTCTATACTGTCCCCTTGGAGATCTCTGTTCTCCAAGATCCTTTGATGACATTTAAATCTTGACCTCTATCCCTGACCTTGCTAAGAGCTCCAGTCTCTAAATGCCGATGCCTGCCTATCATCTCTACGTGAATGAACATAGGATAGTCAACCATGCCCCACTTTTCAATGTCTACTCTCCCTTTCTCCCTATCTCAATACTCCCTCCCTTATTCCCTCTTGTATCACTGGCTCAGGAGCTCAAGCTAAAAACTATCAGTGTAATGATTCTTGATTTCTGTCCTTCAACAATAGTATTTAATATCGCCATACAATTTTATAGCTTTAGTTGTTTTTACTCTGTGTTTTCTTTCCATTAGTTTGTTGTATTTAATTTATTGCTCTTGTATCAATTTATTTACACTTTAGGAAACACATGTGCTGTGGGATGTCTTTCTGTATGCTGGGAATATGTGTTGCTCTGATTGGTTGATAAATAAAGATGCATTGGCCTATGGCAAGGCAGCTCAGAGTCAGGTGGGAAATCCAAGCAGATATTCAAAGAGAAGAAAGGAGTCTGGGGAGATGTGAGCCGCCGCAGTAGGAGCAGCAAGATGCCAGCAGACCAGTAATGCCACAGCCACATGGCAACTTATTTATTAATAGAAATAGGTTAAGTTATAAGAGCTAGCTACCAAGAAGCCTGCCATAAGCCATGCAATTGGTAATTAATATTAAGCCTCTGAATGATTATTTTATAAGCAGCTGAGGGCTTGTGTGGCCAGGTGGGACCAGAGAAAACTTACTGCTACATACATGCATGTTAACATCATTAGGATAATAGAATAAGTGAACATTTCTCTCATCTCAACTAGTTAGCTACCTACCTTCTCCATGGCTAGAGCAGCTACAATCTATACATCTAATGGAAATCTAAAGTAAAATACAATATTATTAACTATGCACCTCCTGTTGTACACTGGATAATTTTTACTTATTTGTCCAATGCAGTTTACAACCTACTTTTAATATGCAATCACATAGGGAGTCCTTATTCCCAAGTGCTTAAATAGTTTTTAAAGCCTGGTTTATAAAGATATATAAGCCTTCATGATTATGTTCACAATAAAGTGGTTTCCTAACTCATTGGCTTCTGGCAGCTTAGTCATGTTTAGTGGGAATTTGGTTTCTCTAAGAGTCAAACGCTTCTTCTGGGAATTTTGAATTTTTTGAGGGGGCAGATTGATAGGGTGAGGCCAGGCCACACATATAGATCCTAAGATTTGTGCTCCACTTCAACAAGGGTCATCTCATTTCATCTATTCGGGGAGCTGGGCTGAGAAGCAAGCCTTCCAGGAGGGTCCTTTCTCTGAACTCATTGAAGGGCTTGAGTGTTAAACCCCCTGGAAATACGTCAGATGGAAGGAAGGAAGAAGAATGTGGCTAGAAAACAACAAACCCCTATGGGTGAGGACTGAGAGCTGGCTCACATTCTCTCCCTTGCAAGAGGCTGCCAGCTGAAGCAACCCTCCAGCCTAAATAAGATTCTTCCTAAGGCAGACATCTCTACTTCAACATGGGGGTTTTGTTTTACTCTGTCATCCTTCCCTGACATTTGATGGTTTTTGCTTTTCTGCAGGTGGCACTGTTTAGTTTTTCTTTAAAATTCTTTAATGATAAAGGAATGCTGTTGTGCAGAGGAACTGAACCAGGCTGTGCCAGTCAGCTTTTCCTCACTGTGTCTAAGTACCTGATCAAATAGCTTTAAGGGTCAGAAAGATTGATTTTGTCTGAGAGTTTCAGCAGAAGTGGCCTTTTGGATCACGGGCATTTGACGTTATTGTTTCTAGATGAAGGCCCAGTAGGCAAGCAGGCAGGGGAAAGAAGGACAGTGTGTGGGGAGGGGGTGAGGAGAAAGAGGGAGAGGAGGGAAGGAAGGAGGACAGGAATAGGGAGAAAAGAAAAAAGGAAGAGGAGGGGAGAATGGGAAGGGGGAAGAGGGAGTGAAGGAAAAAAGAAGAGGAAGGAAGAGGAGAGGAGAAAGGGAGGGGAGGCGAGGGAGAAGGAGAGGGAGAGAGACATTGAGGAAAGAAAGAATATGTCCCTCCAGGCTCTGCCCCCAGTGATCTTCCAAACAAGCCCCATCTCCTAAGGTTTCTACCACCTGCTACGAGCACCACCCTTGAGAACTATATGTGAGCCCAAGTGTAACGGAACTATAGCAAGGTTCTTCTACAGAGCCAAGTTCAATCCCAAGTTTTAAATCTTCATGCTCCACACGAAAGAAGAGAGGAATAAAGGACCGTGCGTTTGTAACTCATCCTAAAGCACTTCGTAACTCACCTGCTATTAGTCACATAAAAACACACCACGGAGCAAATGGCGAACCACAAAGTTAGTAACACTTGAGGAAATGGGGGACTGCTGTCTCCTTTCTTGCCTTGTGCCTGTCTGTCTAAAATTAATGAAAAATCGTGAGTTTCTAACTTGCCTTTTATTTTTTTATTTATTATTTATTTATTATGTATACAATATTCTGCCTGCATGTGTCCCTGTAGGCCAGAGGAGGCCACCAGATCTCCTTACAAGTGGTTGTGAGCCACCATGTGGTTGCCGGGAATTGAACTCAGGTCCTCTGGAAGAGCAACCAGTGCTCTTAACCTCTGAGCCATCTCTCCTGCCGGTTGTGGTGGCCTTTTAAAGAAAGAGGCAAAAACCTGCTTTAGAATTTGTCACGGAGCTGGACAAGATGCTTACAAATATCCCTCCCAGTTCTGTAGTTACATATTTCCTTGAGTATCCTAGTCTAGATCTTCCAAAGAAAAGCTTTTCACGTGAAGTGTTTATCTCTCAACTTTTTTCAAGTCTCATATATTTAAAAAAATGGTATAAAGTAAAGGCCAGCCATTGGAGGTTTTGTTATTGTTTGCCACTGCAATAGAAGGCAGATCTATAGGACAGCTGTCAAATATCAACTTGTCAATAGCATCCCTTCGTGGAACCCTGAAGGCCACTGTAAAGCTCCATCCAAAATTTACATAGTTCAGACAAATACATTTTTAAATACTATGATTTGTTTAAAAAAATGTATACAATAAAGAGAACATAATTTGAAGAACTGTAGCTGTGTATCTTAAAATGATCATTAGGAAAAAAAAATTCTGATAGTAACCCTGTGCTGGCTAATTTTGTGTCAACTTGACACAAGCTAGAGTCATTGGAGAGGAAGCAGCCTCAGTTGAGAAGCATCCATGAGATCTGGCTATAGGCAAGCCTTCAGGGCACTTTAAACTAGTGATTGATGGGGAAGGGCCCAGCCCATTGTAGGTAGAGCCACCCCTGGGCAGGTGGTCCTGGGTTCTATAAGAAAGCAGGTTGAGCAAGTCATAAACGACCATGCCAATAAGCATCATGGCTCCATGGCCTCTGCATCAGTTCCTGTCTCCAGGTTCCTGCCCTGTTTGAGTTCCTGTCCCGACTTCTCTCAATGATGAACACATGGAAGAGTAAGCCAAATAAACTCTTTCCTCCCCAGGTTGTTTTGGTCATGGTGTTTCATCACAACACTAGAAACCCTAACTAAGGAAAACCAGGAATAGTAACAACACAAATGGCCAAGATAATGTTGTCAATGCATTAAGGTGACTCTTTAAAAATTAAAAATAAAATTCTAGTATGTAGCAAAATTCAATAAAGACTTACTTAGCTTTGAATTAAAAATATCAAGAATATGAAATGTCTAGTTCCTATCGATAGTTTTAAAGATCTCTGCTATGATTGATGGTGTCATGGCTGCTGAGTTTTGGTGGTGGGCTTCCAATTCCACTGTCCTCACATTTCCTTTCTTTTAAACAATCAGGTTACTGAAACAAACCAACAACAACAAAAAAATAACACCTTGAAAGTTAGTACATGAGTTATTTTTGTTTTTTATTTTTAGAATGTCAATTTGGAAAGAGAATGAAATGACATTGCATGATGTATGAAGCTCTGTTTAGGAAACACAGGATTTTTTTTCATACTTGATACCTTTGGAAAACTTGAAGGTTACCTCATGAGACTTTCCAGCCTGTGTCTCCTGTTTGGGAGGAGAGTGACTATCGTGCTTCTGATCACTTCACCCTGTTCTTCACCAGGACTCTATGCGGGTTAACCTAAATCATCAACTTGGTACAACCTAGAGTCATCCCAATTAAGGACTTGCCTAGACCAGGCTGGTCTGCAGGCACATCTGTGAGGGGACTGTTTTGATTGTTAATTGGATGCAGGAGGGCCCAGCCTAGGGTAGGTGGTATCATTCTTAGGCAGGTGGTTCTGGGCTGTATTAGCTAGTGAGCAACATTCCTTCCTGGTTCCTGTCTCCAGTTTCCTACCTTGACTTCCTGCCATGCCTTCCCTCAAGGACGGACCATGACCTCAGTGGGTGAGCTGAAATGCATGCTTTCCCTGCTCAGGTGTTTTTTGGTCATGATGTTTGTCACAGCAACAGAAAGGGATTGGGAACAGAGTCTTCATGTCAGCTGTGGGACATACGAACTGCCTCCTGAAGAAGAAAACCTCATGCTTTGCTTTTTGGAAACAAAATCTGTACTGATACATGGACACAGCACCCCAATAATTTTTAAGCCTGCGGTCCTTCCTCAAAAGAAAAACAAAAACAAAAAGCAAAACAACAATCAAGTGACATGAAACCAATCTACTTTAGATATAAAATTAGCTACTAATTGGAGCACAGAAGCAATTGCCAATGGAGCAGTTCACTTAGTGTTGGGTCGTCCAGACTAAGGAACAGATGACAAAGCAATGAAGAGCATCCCTACAGGTTCCTTGGGGGGTTAGCTGTGATTATCTGTAAATACTTTAAGGCTGGGATAATTTCATAATGCTGATTTTTTTAAATTAAACTTTAATGAAGGGATTATTTTCAAACATACTATTTTTATCTTCCTTTAAATTACATTCCCACTGTCCCCAACAGGGAGGCATCTGAGACAGGATGTTACTCTGTAGCACTGGCTGGTTGGGAACTTACTATGTAGTCCAGATTGGCTACCAACACTGGATAATCCTCCCGTATTAGCTGCCTGAGTTCTGGGATTACAGGCATCAGTACTGTCCTTGCTTCCATTTACACTGCACGTTCCTGGAGTTGTGAGAAAATGAATTTTTATCCTTGGTTTGATAAGGGTTTTGTTATATAGTGCAGACAACCCTGAAGTCTGCATCAGTTCCCCCAGTAGCTGGGAGTATAGGTATGCACCACCTTGCTACACTGAGAAATGGTTTTGAAAAAAAAAAAACTGAATAATTTTTCTTGACTACATGGTTCCATCACATTATTTTTTTTGTCAGAATTCCCTTCTTCTGGCCCAGTATGTCCATAGTTTACCCTTGTTCATCTTTAGATCTGAGGTTCTTTCAGAAATATGGGAGCCTGGTCTCTCATGATTCTTCTCCTGCCCTAGAAACCTCACCAAGCTACAAGGGAAAGAATTTGGAAATTAAGAAAAAGTGACTATAGGGTACATTAGCTAGAGACTGATTTTCTATAGGGATCTTGAAATTTATTTTTGGTTCATAGACATGGATAATTTATATCAGTTTATATCAGCTTCAGTCATTACAAATGACTGGGCAGGATTAGCAAAAAATACTCTAATGTATCTTTTACTTCTGTTTAGTTTCTTTCCCCATTTAGAAAGAACATGATAGCAGGATGAACCAATTAAACCATAAATATTGATGTCATCTAACACCAGAAAGGAACAAAGAAGAAAGGAAGTGCTATATTCTAAGTCCAGTTTGGTGTGGATAGAAGTGTTTGTGCACAGGAAGAAGCCATGGCTATGAAAGTTAGTTTTTCAAATTGTACACCTGCAATTCCAATCCCAAATAGAGAGTGTAGAGAAGACCTCTGCCCTTCAGTCACATTTTTTTTAATAGTTCAACTTTCATGTTCTCTCCAAGTAGAATACAACAATATAGGAATTATTTGGATGATAACTTTGGCCAGAGAATAGCTACTGATAACAGGTTCGCTTTTGCTACTTACAGTGCTATGATTGGCTAATCCACATCACAAGTGCCTGGATTTTCTACCTCCAGAATTGCATTTGTAAAGAAGGCGTTACTATAGAATTATTTGTTACTTACTCCTCCTTATTTTTTGGAAAAGAAAATTAGGCCAGTAACTACTTTTCTGGACAGAGATGAAAAAATACTAAATGTTTGGGGCTAGGGGCTTGGCTCTGTCAGTAAAATGCCTGCCTTGGAATCCTGCAGACCTGAGTTTGAATCCCTGATGCTAACATAAAAGTGGGAATGTTTGTGCACATCTGTGACCACAGCACTGGGGGAAAAGGGGAGCTGCAGAGGGATGAGGCAGGAGGACTCCCAGGAGCTCACTGGCCAGTGTAGCCAATCAGTGAGTGCTGGGCCTGGGGAGAGGCTCTGTCTCAAAAGATAGCGTGGAGAACAATAATGGAAGGCATGGGAAGTCTGATGCTGCTCTCTGGCTTCTACCTGCACATCCATAGATCTTCTACAACACACACACACACACACACACACACACACACACACACACACACACA
>CABHPH010119916.1:43367-62650 GCA_902168325.1 Peromyscus nudipes
ACACACACACACACACACACACACACACACACACACACACACACACACTCTATGCACATACATACCACAGACACAGATACACACACCATACACACTCTATGACACACATACCACACACACACACAATATGCATATACATACCACACAGACAAATGCACACACCATACACACTCTATGCACATACATACCACACACACACACACACACACACTCTATGCACATACATACCACAGACACAGATACACACACCATACACTATGACACACATATCACACACACACACATGCCACACACACCACACAAATACACACACTATACACACTCTATGCACATGCATACCACACACACACAGATACGCACATACATAACACACAGATACACACAACACATAACCCTATACACATACATACCACATCACACATAGATACATGAACACACACACCACATAACATACAATACACACGCTGGGCAGTGGTGGTGCATGCCTTTAATCCCAGCACTCAGGAGGCAGAGGCAGGCGGATCTCTGTGAGTTTGAGGCCAGCCTGGTCTACAGAGTGAGTTCCAGGACAGGCATCAAATCTACACAGAGAAACTCTGTCTCAAAAAACCAAAAAAAAAAAAAAAAAAAAAAACAAAAAAACCAAAAAAAACCCCAAAAAAACCATACAATACACACAGACACACATAGACAGATACCCACCACACTCACCTTATGACACAACATACAGATACACAACACACACACACACAACATTCCCTATACACATCACCTACCCATCCCCACACGCCACACACAGATACTAAAAGGTGAATACTGAAGTTTTTACTCAAAAGAGTTATTCTTTTTAAAACCCTTTTCTTTCCTTATTCATTTTCTCATACAATGTATTTTTATCATTTTTCTACTCCAGTTCCTCCCTGATTCTCCATATCCCCACCGCCCAACTCATGTTCTCCCCCACTCTCTTTCTCTCTCTGTCTCTGTCTCTCTGTCTCTCTGACGCACAACCACAAAATGAAAACCAAAACAAGCAAAAGATGAATGAGGCAAAAATAACAAAACAATAGGCACCCCCTCCCATGGAGTCCATGTTGTGTTGGCCAGCTACTGGTGGGCACGGGGCCTGCTGAGGAGTGTGATTGGTATACACTGGAGAAAACTGATTTTCTCTTTTTCAGCAGGTATCTATTGAGAATAACTTCTTGGTTAGGGGTGGGACTTTGTGTCCTGCTCCCCTTTCTAAAATAGAGAGTAGCTTAAGCATATTGGGGCAGTCTCTGCCAGGAGTGCCACAAGATGCCACTATGTGATGCTTCTCCCTCTGTCTGCCAGGTCTGCTCTGCTCAGTACATATCAAAACGCATCCCATGCCATTTTCATCCTTCTGTGTGTGGTTCTTTTTTCTTTTGAAACAGATATTCCGGCACAGAACATACCTCCAGGAATAGCTCAGAGGTGATGCTCTCAATTCAGTCTGGAGAAGAAATACATTACATTTCTGGCTCCTTTGCAAAAGCTCCTCAGTCTGTGTACTCATGACCCTGTAAGAGCTAGGTGATTTCAATCACGATGCAGGATACAATACTTAGAAAGGATCACTCCGAACACCCACAATGTGTACCCACACTCTAAGCCCTAGGAATTATATAGTTTATCTGTAACAACCAGTCTCGCCTCGCAGAGGCTTTTCATGCAGTACGTTAAAATTCATGTCTTTTCATTTCTTAGGTTGAGGGGGATTTCAAATTACAGCTGTAACTCAAAGAATGCTAGAAAATTCTTGCCCAGTTTTCATATCAGAAAACACCTAACAGGAATTATAAAACATATTGGAAAGAATCCAAGAGAGCTGTTCAGATTTTCAATTTTTCTTCCTCTACTACAAGTCTATTTCTGGATCTGTGCCTGGGTCATTTTTTCAGAATGCGATTTTTTTTCCCCTTTCCCTGGGAGTGATTGCATTAGTTCTTTTATTTAAATGAAGCATCGATGTAGACACACTAGCTGTGTGTCCTCCTGAGCTACTCACATATTTTCAAAAGGATCCTTTCCCAACCTTGTATTTAAGAAGTTATTGCCGACTGTGAAGTTTCTGTCTTAGGTGCTTGCCCCAGTTTCCCGCGTTATCAGACTGTATCCCCGCAGAGTGCCGCACACTTACCGAAGCACAGTTTTCAGATTCCTCGTCCACAAACCCAATCTGGCAAGGAGTCCTCTGGTTCTGCAACCAGTAGTCTGTGGACTCCAGCAGGCTGTTGCTGCGAAGAACCTGGGGGAACACAGAGAAGCCTTTCAGTGTTGTTCAGCCAGGCTTTCTAGCTAGACAAGCAGCTTTCTACTGACAAACCTGTAGGTGTTTTTTCTGCCCCCCCCCCCCCCGCCCCACCTTTCCTCCCAGCAGCTGGGTAAGAAGAAGAGGAGGGAGAAACGTGCTGGATTACCGCAGCATTAGAAAGTATAAAGCATTCTGCCGTGAGCTAGCTTGCTGTTGGTATTGATGCTCTTTTTTTTTGTTTTTTTGTTTTTTTGTTTTTCGAGACAGGGTTTCTCTGTGTAGCTTTGCGCCTCTCCTGGAACTCACTTGGTAGCCCAGGCTGGCCTCGAACTCACAGAGATCCGCCTGGCTCTGCCTCCCGAGTGCTGGGATTAAAGGCGTGCGCCACCACCACCCGGCCTTGATGCTCCTTTTTGTTCATCAAATCTAACACCCTAAACACTAATGTGTGCTTGACTTTTACATAACTTGTAACCTAGTGATTGTTTTGGGGTGATGACTAGCTGTCTGTGCGCACAGAAGTTTCATCTATAGTTAATGTTCCCATGTAAATTTGGATACTTTTGATTTAAAAAATTCATGTTTTCACTTTTGGTGCATTGCCTATTCTTCATTCCTTTGATTTTGCTGACATAGGTATGAAAAACAGCTCAATTCTTTTAGAATACCTAAGGTACTGTTAAAATGTGTTAAGAATGATACAGTTCCGTTAGTAAAACCATTTTTCCATATAGCAATAGTATGACAAAATAAAAAGAAATTGAACACACATCAGCAAAGCCAGATATCATTTATAAATGCAGTTTTGGGCCTTAGGTTTCAAATCAAAGACAAAAAGAATCTTTCAGAGACAAATATTTTGAAGATATAATTTCTTAAGTAACTAAATGATTCAATTTTGAATATGACTTCCAATGTTATCATGGATCTCTTTTAAGGTGAATATCTGTTAATTTGTGATTACAACCTTCCCTTAGGCAATGTAATAGATTTGACTTATTCAGTTAATGCCTCTAAAATAGAATTTGAATTTAATCACAACAAGACATTGTCTCTTTTATCCTGTAAAAGCAGAAATATGGTAGTTTTGTTTTAGAGCAGAGTGAACACAAATTCAGAAACTCTTTTTTATAGCATTTTTGCCTCAGATGTGTGACCTGTCTTGGGCACATCTTCCCTTTCAATACTGTTACCTAAGGATGACAAACCTCCATCTTTGTTTTGAAATAACACAAACCATTTGTATGTGAACAGGCGACTGAACGGTCAACTTGGTGCTATTTCTGCTGACTAAACTTGGCTGTCGGGCTGGCTTCTCACTCCTCTTAGAGAGATCTTCCTAATAGCGCTAACATAGCATTTGCTGTTTTAATGCCCATTATCTCTGAGTATTCAGTTACATTTCTAGACACAGTGTGACCTGTGGTGGCCCAGAGGATTGAATGCAGAAGCACTAATAAGAGACCAGTAGACTCTCAAGTCAGAAGTTGAAGAGATTTGCAAACATTCGCAATAAACTCATGTTCTCCTTGGCTCAAAGTTTTACTATGTTTTGGAAATCACATGTATTTCATTAATGAATATGTTAGCAAGTGTTTCACATTTTATAAATAGTCATGTTAGACATACGGAAGAAGGTGCTAGAAAAACAGCTGTTGGGAAAGTGCTTGCTATACACGTGTGGGGATCCAAGCTTCATCCCCAGAACTCACAGAAAAGCAAGGCTGTCTCAAGGGTGGCACCTGAGGAATGACTCTTGGAGTTATCTTCTTGCCTCCATGCATATGAGTGCATGGGGACCTGCACACACACAAGCCCACACATGTGCAACACACACACACACACACACACACACACACACACACCAAGGAAACAAAACAAAGTAAGATGAAAACTCTGACTTAAATAGATAAAATAAACCTAAACTATTGTAGACACCGAAAGAACTTTAAGTTGTTTTGATCATATTTTTTTTATTTATTTAAAAAAGTCAAGAACAGGCCGGGCGGTGGTGGCGCACGCCTTTAATCCCAGCACTCGGGAGGCAGAGCCAGGTGGATCTCTGTGAGTTCGAGGCCAGCCTGGACTACCAAGTGAGTTCCAGGAAAGACGCAAAGCTACACAGAGAAACCCTGTCTCGAAAAAACCAAAAAAAAAAAAAAAAAAAAAAAAAAGTCAAGAACATAGATTAACTTCACATAAAGCAGAAAGGGCCTCTAAATCTCTGCATCTATCCCTTTGCATAAAACTGGAATGCATTTCTATTTTCCTGATAGAACCAAGTTTGCAGGACACGTTGGGCTAAGTGATGTAAACTATGATTTTCAGCTTCTGCATCTATGAGAAGGGATCAAAAAAGCACGTGGTGGGAACATGGAGGGGTCCACTGAGGAGCTGTGTGGTGGGGAGCAGGGAGGGGTCCACTGAGGAGCTGTGGGGGGGGAGCAGGGAGGGGTCCACTGAGGAGCTGTGGGGGGGGGAGCAGGGAGGGTTCCACTGAGGAGCTGTGGTGGGAACAGGGAGGGTCCACTGAGGAGCTGTGGGGGGAACCATTCAAGAGGTGAGTTATTCTCTCAGAACATGGTTTGGTTATGATTTGAAGGGAACTATAAACAGTGATAGAAATTTGGAATACTTTTACCTAAAATCAAGAAAAGGAAACGACTTCAGATATATGAAGGCAAATTTTCTTTCATAAATATTCTGGACTGAGATGTAATTTGTCTTGTGAATTCTGTAGTATTGATAGTGACAGCCAGTACTGTCTGCAGGGTTAGAAAATTCTACGAATCAAGCTATTAAAACTCACCTAATAATTGTTGCAATGTTACTACTTCATAGACAAAGGTCTTTACAGAATTTATGATTTTGATGATAAAGACCTAGAAGCTCAGATGGTTTGGGGGTGTGGGGTTTTGGCTCCTCATGGTTCAGACTTGACCTTGGATTTAGTCTTGAGGGCACCAACGTCTATTCTATTTGTCAATTCTCTGAACATAGCTGTCTTCCATGCCTCCCAAATAGTCTGATCTAGAGTGCTTCTGAAACATCTCTAATTGTCCAATTTTTCTAAGTAAAAGTGCGTTTTATGTACTTTCATTTAAGATCAGATTTTCCTCATTAAAATTCCTGGGTAACATTTTTCTTTAAGAAGGAGAAACTTTTGTAGTGTAAATGATTTAACTGAATTAATCCACTTAGTGATGATGGGATATTGTAATGTCTCATAGGCGGCATGGTTTGAAGCTTACTTGAGTTATCATTAGACAGCTGGTGCCATGTGCTTGTACCTGGCCTTTCTTTGATCTTCAGGATTTGGAAGGCCATCACTGAAACAAAACTCATTAATTCTGCATCCGAGGAACATCAGAGCTTAAACTACAGGCACCAGATGAACACACTGGCTAATCCTATTTTGCCATGCAGCCCAACAAACATTCTAACCGGAATCAGCTCTTCATCATTTCAGAGCTCATTCTTTTAGACTGTGGACTGAATCACAAAAGGCATATACTATTGTGGTCCCAACAAAATGTTTCAGCTGTCACATCAACCTTTGACTGGTCTTTCAATTAGGTCAGTCTGCGGAGAAGGGAGTAGATGAATTGCAATTCCCTTGGCCCTTTCAGGGTGGGCAAAGTTGCCACACTTTCTTAATGGTGGATGGGAAGTGACAAAAGTCAGCCTGCCACTTGGCCACCTGCCACCTTGGAATTCCTACAGCTGAGGAAGGGGTTGTCTGATCTGAAGCTAGACAGTCTGTTACTTGTGCTTAGTAATTGTTTTTTTTTCTTCATTTTTTATGTTTATGTATGCATTTTTTTACATGTGTGTTGGCATGCCTGTTTGTGTACCTGTGCACATGGTTGTATATAAATATGGAGGCCCAAGATTGATGTCAGCAATCATTCTTGATTACCCTTCCACTCTTCATTGAGGCAGGGTCTCTCAGTCAAACCCAGAGATCATGACCATGGCTAGTCTCACTAGCCAGCTTTCCTGGGGACACTCTGTTTCCGTCTGTGAAGCTGGAATTACAGGCTGTCCCACACCCCTACCATTTACACAGGTGCTGGGGATCTGAACTTCAGTACTTATGATTGTGTGCCAAGCTTTTTAATCACTGAGCCATTTGGCTATCCTGATTAGAATTACTTATATTAATATTAATAATTAACAAAATGATACTACATTGGGAACTCTGAGCTAAAGTGTCTCATATTATTTGAATTAAACCTCTAGACTTAGGATTCAATGTGAAAGCTGACATATGTACATGGCATGAAACAGTTCCTTGGCATATAAGTACCCAGCCAGCAGTAGCCATCCTTTAAAAGTTATTATTCTCTTTGCCCTTGACCACAGGGGCCAATACTTGGTTTATTTAGCATAGAAGCAGCATTACAGCCAGTCCGTCAGATATCAAGGCCTTGACTCAAGCCATAATCTTTGTGTGCTAGTGATATCTCATGCATCTTACGTTTGGGTCATATGTCCTAATTTAAGGACTCGACTCTGGGTGATTGCAAAGTTGTGCTCCAGTTCTGATTCTCTGTCGTCTAACTCTTGTGCCCTCCTATCTTCTGGCCCCCATTTCCCTGGGTAAAACCATTGTACCAGGCTATCTGAGTGAGGTAAATACCACGCTTGGACAAAGCATCGTGTAATCATCCCTTTCACACCCCTAACTCTTTTCCCACATATTTTAGTAGTCCAACGTGATGGTGGTGATGCACAACTTTAATCCCAGCAGAGGCAGATGAGGGTGAATCTCCGAGTTAAAGGCCAGCCTGGTCTACAGAATGAGTTCCAACACAGCCAGGGCTACACAAAGAAACCTTGTCTCAAAAAAGAAAAAAAAAAAAAAAAAAAAAGAGGGAGCTGAAGAGGTGGGTTTAAGGCTAAGAACACTTGCTGCTCTTTCAGAGGACCTGGGTTCATTTCCCAGGACTCATATTGAGTGGCTCACAATGGTCTGTAACTACAGTTCTAAGGAACCCAGCACCCTCTTCTGACCTCTACAGGAACCCACACATACATGGTGCACTATACACACAGTCAGGCACACACACATACATATAATATGGGATTTTTTTTTTCTTAAAATGAGTCTGATAAGGGAACAAGGAGAGAAAATAAAGTTACTAGCTTCAGTGAGCTGTCTAGCCTAGTGTGTTAAGCAATTTTAACCTGCTTTTTTGTCTAATGGTTGGACAAAAGACAAGAAGGAGCACTTGAAGAAAAATAAAGCATGTGCCTGAGCATTTAATGTTTTTGAAGCTTTATGAATATAGCTTCCTGCTGAGAGAGTCATTTTTGAGTGGGAAAAGAGAGATGCTCACCAGGTTCTCCACGGCTCATTTAGTTATCTGCTATTTTTAGTTCCAGCCTTGCTTATTTCAGATGGAGTGCTAATAATGAACGTGCTGTGTGCTGTGCATTCCCGAGTTTGAAGCGGTAATGGTGCACTTCGCCTGGAAATTTCGAGAGTGTCCTGAATAAGGAGGAAAGATCCCTCTGCTCCATGGTGCAGCCGCTTTCATTTCAACAGACAGCCCCAGGATACCACAGTTTGGGTACAAGACAGAGAGGAAAGAATTGGCTCTTACAAATTAAACCCAGTCCCATTGTTGCAGAACAATGCCTGCCCTTTTGGTTGGTGTCTTAGATTGGAGAAGAGACTTACTTCTAGCTTCTAAGATCTGGAGAAAGGATGGAAAACTCTACCACCTCATCTCACACACTTAATATATTTAGACAATTTAATGGACTTCTGTCGTTTAGTTCTTGTATCAGTCACTCCAGGATAACAATGCCACTTGAGAAAGTTGTTCTGGGGACCAAATAAGATGTTTACAAAACCATGATCACCTAACAGAATAGGCAATTGATTGATGCATGCTTTCTATTAGCAGAGAAAGGCCATGGAATTTAGAGGGTATGTGTTCCATCTTAGCGGTTTCTTTATATTTCCAGTGCCTGACAAGCTCTCTTCCTTCCTTTGTGACATGCCATTCTTATTTTCCTCTTCTTTCTCTACTCTCTCCAGCTGGCAGTTGGTTAACAAATGTTCATTGAGTTCATTTGGGGAAATAATGATGAACAAGCCTGATATGGAGTCATACACTGCATTCTCAGCACTAGGGAGAGGGAGGCAGGATGATCAAAATTGCAAGGCAAGCCTAGTCAAGGTAAGACTGTGTGGCAAAATAAAATAGGCACATAACACCAGCTAGATCTTTGGAAAGTACTCCCAGGGATGTGATGAAGGAAAGGAGGTGCTTTGACTAATGGTAATCCCAGGCAAATATTCCAAGAACAAAGTGGTTAGCTTTGCCTGGGGTCAAGAGGCCACAAAAGCTCTAGCACTTGATGAGTGTGTTACAAGGCGAATTTGAGTTGTCTAGAGATGCTGGGGAGGACTGCCTCTTCAGACTGGCTTTCCCTGCTTAGTTCATAAGTACTTCTTTCAGGAATACTGCTCTTTCCTCTCCCATGAATCACTCTCCTTGCAGAGCCCAGGGCCTCACAGCGCTTTAATTTTCACCTGGAGGAATGACAAGCTCTTATCTCTTGCTTCAGCTTTGGCCTTTTCTAGGAGCCTGCTTTTCACATTTCTAATGGGTGGTTGTTACACTTGGATCTGCTGTGGTCATCTTGGACTCTTTGTGTCTAATTACAAACTCTCTCCTTTCCCAGTTGAAACTCTTAAAGGAAATTCGACTTCCGGTCCAGAAGTGATGGTACCTCTCCCAGTTATGTTGGCTTGCTCCTTCTGTGCCAACTGAAACACCTCTTTACCTATTGCTGTTCTCACCATCTTCTCACCAAAGTTTATTTTTCTTTCATACATTAAACATTAGCAAAGCCTCTAATGTGCATGTTATGGTTTGCCTTCTGGGTAACATATTGTGCATAGTATGGAATTGATCTTCATATTTACAAAGGTAAAATAATAAACAAAAGAGTATTGGAATACATAATTGCAAAGAATTATTCATAAGATGGAGAAATCCACACAATGCGGTGATAGGGAACAAAATGGATGAGTGTTGCTGTGATCTGAATGTTTGCATCTCTCTAAATCAGTGGTTCTCAATCTTCCTAATGTGAGACCTTTTAATACAGTTCCTCACATTGTGGTGACCCACAACCATAAAATTATTTTGTGGCCACTTCATAACTATAATTTTGCTACTATTTTGAATAGTAATGTACATATCTGACATACAGAATATCTTATATGTGACCCTTCTGGGGTTGAGAACCACTCTAAACTCATATATTGGAACCCAGTCCCTAATGTGTTGCCATTAAGAGGTGGGGCTCTGGGGAGTGATGGCTGAGCTGGGCTCCATCCTTACCAAGAGGAACAGTGTCTTTACTAAAGGGGCTCCATAATCCTTCCATCCTCCATAGTGTACAGATCACTTTGTACTTGATAGAAATATGCATCATAAGACCCTGAGCCAACTGCACCATGGACTTTCCAACATCCTGGACTTGAGTAACATTACCAATGTATATTAACACATCTGTGACACCTGAATGTTCTAAGACAGGAATGTTACATGGCAGGGAAAGTCAGGAACCATAGAATCCTAACAAGTCATGTTGCAATTGCTTTTTCTCCTTCTATCCTCCTTACCTCTCAAATCTATGCAATTTACTGAAACCAAGATGGAAAAATGTGCTGTAAAGACACACCAAGCTTCAAATCCCAGTGCGTGTACCTATGCTCCAAATGCTGAAATCATACATATCTACCCAGATTCTGCCTTTGGGGTTTCATCTTATTTCCACCTCTAGGATCTTGTCTATTCCAGAATGTCATGTGCATCTTGTAGTTTAGAGACTTTGCTGAGACAATTTCTCTTCACTTGGCACAATGAGTTTAAAGTTCATTTTGCTGTTATATGCATTGAGTGGTTTGCTTTATTGCCCAGTGGTATTTGTCTCTGGGTATACAGAGAATTTTTATTTTTACAATTAGAAAGACATTTGGTTTGTTTATGTCTTTGGATGGGTAGAAATAAAGCTACTGTAGATATCTGCATGAGTTTTTGTTTGGTTTAAGATTTTGGGGGGCATTCTGGGTGAACACATAGAAATGAGCATTATTAAGTATTAAGGCAAATTTACATGGTTCTAATGAGCCTTTATATAAACTTACCGATTTCAATTTCCATTAGCAAAATGGCAAAATGCAAGTTGCTCCAAGTTTATGCTAGTACTTGGTATTATCAGGCTTTACTGTTAAACATATCAGTTACAACAGGTGCATAGTAGTATTACATTATGATATTTCCTCTTAATTTTAAGTGACTTGTTTCCTTATAAAGATTTTGTTTTGAAACTAATTTTTTAACTTGAGCTCCATAAAAGCTATGGGTGATTAAACAAAAATCTCAGTGCCACATCTGAGATATCACATTTCTTCTGTAAGTTTTTCATTAAGGAGGATCCAGAGGTCCTTTAAAATAATACAGGCTCCTGCCATTCTTCTTGGATGTCCACCAGAACTGGATGATAAGACCATATTGCTGAAGATACCATGTACTGTGATCATAAGTTATAGAGAAGTTAAGATGGGTCTGAACTGGAAACTTCCTCCCTAGCTTTCACAGTGCTGGAAATCACTATGCAAGCTTCTAAGGGAGAAAAGGCATCAGTGGTCTTACATAGCCATCTCTGAAACCTACAAATCACAGTACCAGTCTGCAGTGTAAGATGTGCACACTCGTGCAATTGTGGCCCAATCATTATAGGAGTAAACAACCATGTTATGAGTGGACTCAAGACCTTATGACACGGTCCACACCAGGTATAGTGGCCAATGATCTGTTGTGTGGGAGGTCATAGGCCCTAGAAGGGAGATGAATCTTCTTGAAATAATGTCAATCTGTCTTCTAAATAATTATTTTTTTAAAGTTTTACTTATTTATTATGTATACATGTATGACTGCAGGCCAGAACAGGGCACCAGATCTCATTACAGATGGTTGTGAGCCACCATGTGGTTGCTGGGAATTGAACTCAGGACGTCTGGAAAAGCACTGGAAGAGCAGTCAGTGCTCTTATCCTCTGAGCCATCTCTCCAGCCTCTAAATAATTATTTTAACATTTATTTGTTTAATGTGTGTGTGCATGTACCTGTGCATAAGTGTATTGCGTGTGGGGGATGGTGGTTGTTATGGACAGAGGACAACTTGATTAAATTAGTTTTCTTCTTCCACCATAGGGTTCCAGAGATAAAATTCAAGTCATCATGCTTAACAATGACTTACCTACACATTGTGCACTCTCACTGGCCCAATATTTAGGTTTTTACCCATAAATACCACTCCCAGCCTCAATCAGAATAGTTTCTCTTTTCAGTGAATGGTGGTGAATGACTACTCAAGGTGCTGGGAACAAGAGAAGGCTAAGGGTCCAGCTCTAAACAAGACAGTTATACCATCCACCCTCATTTCAGGGTACCATCAAGAATATGTGACAGAAAGAATGTTAAGAGCCAGCATATACAGAGATAGGCTGCAGAATGCCATTTTCTGGACATGACACACCCATGGTAATCATAAATTCACAGGAGCTGCTGTTGCTTGTACTGGATCTGCACAAGAATGGGTGTGTCAACAGTCAGGCATGGGTGAGTGAGAGACTCATGGGACCCTACCCCTCACCACTGAGGTATTGGCTACTGATAAAGGAAGAGGGGAAATCATTGCCTTCACTTGTATACCCACTGGTGAAACCACCAGGCTTCAATAGATAGCCCTAAAGCTATGATTACACAGATGACTCTGATCAAGTAAGGCACAAAGCAAAAGGACAGGAATTTGGGGAAAGGACTTTTAAGGAGAGGGGGTGGTTAATAAGGCTGGAAGATGGATAAGAAATAGCGGGAGAGTAATCAGAATGTAGTATATACACATATGTAAATATATGTATATACATATGAAAAGCTTTTCAACGCCATTATGAGGATATGCCATTTATGCTAGTTTTTTTTTTTACTCACTTTTATCTACTCAGTTACTTGTTATGCTCTTGCTGTTTTCCCACTAGGCATTGTTAACTTAACTGGGGAATCAGTGGGCAAAACAAGACTTAGAAATACATGTAGAGTCTTGTTTTGTTCTGTTGTGGCAGGACCACAATCAAAGGAGTAATTAATAAACATATATGTCAGATAATGAAAACCATAGGAAAGATCTATGCCAGATGAAGGCTTAAAGAAGTAAGATGCTATTTTGGAAAGCGTATCTTGGCAGGCTTCTCTCACACTGTGATAAAAGAATTCTGAAGGCTGTAAAGATAACATGGAACTGCGATCTGAATAAAGCAAGGCATCAGTCACACTCCCATCCAAGGAAAGAGCAGGGGCCCAGCCAGAGGTCAAGAGCATAAACAGAGGCCCAAAGCAGGAGTATACATTTGAAGGACAGAAAAAAACCCATGATGGCCAGGGGAGAGAGTTGATGGAAATGACATTTCCTAGAAGCAGGAAAAGAATCTTTTAATAAGAAGACATCTGTGGCTAAGATGGGACCATGAATTTTCAATGTATGGAAGCATGCTAAAATTTTTTTCTGAAATTCTTTCATTATAATTTTGAAATGTTTGGTCAATGGATTAACTGTTTATTGAATTAAGTTTATAATAGCTTAAAAGTCTAGCACACATATACACACATGTACACACACGTACACACACACACACACACACACACACACACACACACAGAGGTCTAGAATACAGAGGATTTTGCTCAATTTCACACATTTAAGTTCCTGTTGATTTAATCTATGCCTTTGCTGACTTTCCTTTTGGAGTCTTCTGTATTCTACTCTTGGACAAAACACCTTTCCACTGTTTCAAGGGGAAATTGCACAAAGTCTATTTAAAGCATACCAAACTACTGAGCAGAAACAATGACACCAATAAAAGTCTTGTATAGAAGGAAAGGTGGCATTGAAAAACCTTTCATATTGGGTTTAACCAAAGGTCAAGGTAGCATTTTCCTTTCAATGATAATTTAACTGGATGAGTGGGTTCTTGTGTGTTAGTCTCCTTTTACAAGAGAGAACTGGATTCTACTATATGAGTAATGATTATTCATGGGATATACCTCGTAATTCTTTTTGGTTGGATGTAAAAGATTCTCAAATTGTGCTACTGATACCTACTAAGACTCAAAATGTTCTAATTGATTATTAGAAAGGGACAGCCCAATAAAGGGATTCTTTTAGTGTTTAGGATAAAACAATTTCTCGTCATCAAGGACGAATCACAGCCTAGCAAACACCAGGTGAAAGGTACCATTGGTGGGAAAGCCTGAGGAAGAACAGGTTGCGTGTGGGATTGCAAGGCATTCTGCCCCTTGCTGTAAATGGGGAATGGCTTCATTAGCTTCAGTAGCTTCAGATAATCGTGCAGCATGGATAACAGACCGGAGGTTAGCCTCAGCTAAATTATTATTTTTTTAATAGCAAGTGAGTCCTTACTTATGAAATGCTTTTAGCACTAGTACATGGTTTAATTAAGCTTGTTGCTGGTAAATAAGTATACTACTGACGTACAAAATGTATCTGAGTGTGAAATGGAAATGCTTCATGGGAAAGGGGGTGGAACTGTTGCTCCATGTACATTGCTTAGCCACCTTGTATGCTAATCTGGGCCAGTAGACACCCTCAGGTGGCAAGCAATGAACAACGCACTTTCAGCATGTCCTGGATGTCTTGATGTTTACTTGTAATGCTCAGTTACACACATCCCGCAAGCTACAATGCATCTTACTGCAGTTCTGAGGACTGGATAAGAGGACAATGGCAATCCAGAGCTTGAGCAATGCTTGGGACCAGTGAAGAAGTATCAGACTGCTTTTGTCTACTTCTGTCACATTCCAGAGATGTCAGCTGCCCAGAAAAAAAAATTCACTCCAAGTTGATCAGAGCTTTTTCCATATGAGTGTAACCAGGTTTGAGTGTAGATGGAGTATGAGGTGAGGGCACAACAGAAGCAGACATACTCAGGAAACGGAAATAGAGCCTAATTTATGAATCGTCAGCAATGGCTTGAACACAATCAAGTTAGATTTATAAATAGAAGAAAGTTGATTGATTGCTATTTAATGGCTGTGTGGAACCAATGTATCACTGTACATTTGTAAGATCAGTGAAAGGAAATATTATTTTAATGTTAAGCTATGCAAAATATATGAAAAATCACTTATGAAGGATATATAACTATATTTATAAAATGCATCAAAAGCTACTATTGATTTTAGATTATTTTGTGTAGGTATGCAGTAAAGAATTTACCACTGGACAAAAGGACATGACTTTAGTAATGATGTATCACTGCTTTATTAAATACTTTTTGGCCCCTGACAACTAAAAGAAAGTGGTAATTCTCTTTCCTCAAATACATTTCTTCTCCAGAAGAAACCAATGGAAACAAAAAGCTTGTTGGAAGCATTGAAGCAGACATGTAAGTTTAAAAACGTATTTGCTCATGGAAGTTCTTTTTCTGGGAGTGCATGAGCCATGGAGTAAGTCTTCTGGGGTGGGTCACTTCCATGAAAGGGAGAAAAGAGCCTAGTCAGTGTGGGGACACTAATGAATAGGCTCTCTCAGAGAGATGTCTGAGCCAAAGGGGCACTCAGTACATCAATTATATCCTTCTTTCGTCTTTGTAATTGGCAGAATGGAAGACTAGGCATTGTGAGCAAGAGAATAATCCTGGTAGGAAATGAGAAAAGATGTATGCTGCCAGGGCTTTCTGGGGAGAAAGGAGAGTCTACTGTAGATTTCTAAAGTGAAGGAGTTTTTACGTACAAGACTGAGAGAAAAGAAAACAGCCTCTGATGCTGCTGACAGTGAGCAGGGTGGGAAGTCTTTCTCAAGTACCCCAAGAGAGAAAGAGAACTTCAAATGCCAGATTGTGTTTTCAAAACTCAAGACCCCTTCCATTCCTGGATAGCTATATTTAGTTTACAGTTTAAAGAAAGTTTATGGTAATTGCAAGTACTCAGAAGGAAAAGACTTAATTCCAAAAGCATAGTATTGCTCAATTTTCACAAAATATTCTAAGCTATTTTGGGTTTTCAGAGTCCTACTTCTTTTGGTTTAAAAGAAAGAAAAAGTTTTGCAAGATCCTTCTGGACCCGTTCAAATATAGCAGACTGGCATGTTGACCTTCAGTCATTGGATAACAAAATTATTGGAGGGAAGTCGGGAGGGTTCATAAAAAAAAGTCCTCCATTATACCAACTTTTGGAATGCAGACAGAAATCATATTCATGTTGAAAATCAAGCTGCAGTTGATAGCTTTAGATAAACTGTCCCATGAAAGGTCACAATGTTATCATTTTCCAAAGCATAAACTGGTGGTGGGGTGCAGGCAGCCTCTCTGGTTCAGGGTGAACTTGACCGCCCCAATGACAAGAGAAGACATTTAGCACCCTGACCTGCTTTTACTGACAGCAGAGGAAATGAGTCCCTGCTGGAAGCCTTCACTATTTGCATTTTGTCCTCAGCACAACTCTGAAGGCTCCTCCATATGAAGTGGCTCAGGATGTGCAGAAGTTTCCTTAGTGGTCAGTGACATTGCTCTCAGAGGCAATCATGGTGTATGCTCTAGATTCTGGACTCATAGTTATCTTTTCCTCAGTGCCTTCCACGCCCCTTTAGAGGGTCTCAACTTGATCACCACTCCAGATGTTTTGGCCTAAATGCTCAGAGGTCATCTTCTGTGTGACCTTCACTGCCATGCAGTTTTACTGACCTTGACTTTCATACATGTCTCATCCTGGTTCCCTCTTCTCTCTTTCCACTGCTCCCACATAGGCACTTCTCCTCTTCCCATTTACTCTAGCCCATAAAATGGCCCTTCCTAGCATCCCAGAGTCTAGGCATGTTTGGATCCAAAAACTTACCTTTAGACTTTCTAGCTTGGCCTTCTTTAAACATCATTTTAATATGATAACTTTCTATTTCCTTTCTTTTAAAAAGTTTCCATTTATTATTATTATTTTATTTTATTGTTTTTGTGTGTATTAGTGTTTTGCATGTGCATGTCTGTACACCACGTGCTTGCAATGCTGGAAGAGACCAAAAGAGGGCATCAGGTCCTCTAGAACTGGAGTTACAGATGGTTTTTGAACCACCATGTAGGTGGTGGGAGTTGAACTCAGATCCTCTGGAAAAGCATACAGTACTCTTAGCTGCTGAGCCATATCTCCATCACCCTGGCAAGTTTCCTTTCTTAATTGCTGTAGAAACAAGAGAGCATCAAACCATTTCTCAAAAAGTGACAAGGCCATTCTTTTGTATCTGATCCTGGGCCTAGAGACTACTAGTGTGCTGCAGGATCACAGAGACCATGCAGAGACCCCCGTGTGCTTTACAGAGCAGAGGGAGATACTTTCTTCTTTAGACTGCAGCCTATTGTTTCTTGTTTTACGTATCCTCTCATTCTCTAGATCTTTCCTTTCTGAATGGAATGAGCCATTACTAGTACAGAACACCATAACCATTCTCCATGATGTTTCTATATAACTGTTCAACTCACTAAAACCACTTAGCTTCTTGGGTAAGTAATGATTGGGTTTTTGTTCCAAGCATTTCTCTCTTTAGAGCTATGGATTAGAATGTGTGAATGACTTGCCTCCACAAACTAATTGAATTATCTTGTTAATTGCATGTTCTCAAAAAGATCTGAGTTTATGTGACAGGGTATTTTAAAGGGTGAAATGAAACATCAAAAGGCATCTGGTCTGTCACTCCTAAGATATATCTGAGGCACATTGAAGCTACCTCAAGAGTCAGTCACAGGAAAGAATGCTTGAAACTTCAAAGAATGCGATCAGATGTCATAGGAAGATCAGACTGTCTCTGGGCACCCGAGGATTCTCCGTCTGCTGCCTTTGATAAGTCCAAGTTTATGGAGGATTAATTAACATGACATGAAAAGAGAAAGATAGTTGGGGTGTTGATTTTCTCTAAAAATTCATTCTTCATGCCAATACCATTAGAGACTTTGTTCCACCTTGTCTAAAAATGGTAAACCTTTGGTCCATGAAATGAAGCAAGGTCTGAGAATGCTCCACTGTTGTGGGATTATAAGATGGAGTACAATGTGTCCAAGGGAGAAGAAAATGTAAGAGTATTCAACATGGAAGAATACTGCATGGAATGCCCACAGGCCTGACATCACACACTGAGAAGAAAAACATGGGATGCTGTTCCAGTGCTTGGGAGATGTAGTTCAAGCACATGGGTAGATTCCACAAGCAGACAGTTGCCTGATTCCACTGCTTTGAGATAATAGACTTTGATCTTACAAGGATACAATAGAGACTTTGCACTTAAAGTTCAATGAATATAAAATTAAACCTTCTAATTATTTATCCTATGTAGTCTAAAATCCTTACAAATCAGCTTAGCGAAGCTGACTCTACTTGTCATATTAGGAGTTCCAGCAAGGGAAGAATTAGGTGGTGACGAGGAGTGAAACTGTTCCAGGGTCACTGGGAGAGAAGGACAGGTCCTTCTCCCACTCCAAACCCTTCCCAGGTTTCTGCAGCATTGTGTAATTCCAACATTTAACATGCACAATTTTGAAATTCACATTTTCAGCATTTAAACGTTTTCTAGACCTTCACAGTCACTACATTAGAGTGGCAAGCATATTATACACCGCACACTCCAACTTGGATGGACTGACAGATCTGCTTAACGGGCTGTGCTGAGTAAGTCTCTAAGGTCGTATCCAGGCACCAACGCTTCATTATCAATGTAAATTAATAGAAGGGGAGACTGTGGTGGCGGCAGCAGCAGCAGCGATTTCGTCACTGCTATGCTGGGCCATCCAGTAACTAGCACCTTATAGGACATGATCTGGGAATTTCCCTTGCTTTTAAAAGCACAGGGACTTGGTGAGAGCTTACTCATTGAAATGCCTTCCTTGTAAGGATGCAGGTATGAGATCATTGCCTAGAATCTACATTTGAACATGAAATCTAGGAGAGGTTGGGGGAGGTGGAAGATTATGATAAAAATGTATTGTATGAACATTTAAAAAAATTAAAAACCAAAACAAGTCAGGAATCTAATATTTTCTTGTAATACCAGAGCTGGGGCTGGGGAGGGGGAGATAAGCCAATTTCTGACGATCACTGGCAGGCCAGACTGGATGCCTTGATTATTTCCAGGCCAGTGAGAGACCCTGTCTCAAAATGAAGTCAGATGGAATGTGGATGAAGACAACTGAAAGTGTCCACCCACAGACACACACCTGTGCACACATCAATATACCTGCACATACAAATGTACCTGCACACCTGTGAACACACAGATAAGAAAACAAGAGAAGGGACATTCCTGCCTCTAGAGGTAGCGTGATCATTTACCTTATTTTGTACACCAGAGCGCTTCTAAGAGCAGGAAGGTCCTATCATGAAAGCTCCAGACAGTGTGTGAAACCGTGACTATGTGGTCATCTGAAAATCCGGAGAGGCAGCCTCCCAATGTAGAAAATACAAACGGAAACATTTGAATATGTCTGTCAGAGTGTAATTTTTGATGCATTGGCTTTTCCCCAGCCGTGGTTTCCAGTGACCAGAGGAGCTGGGCCAGATTCCAAAGCCCTGAGAGATTCCTTGTGCAACACATGAAAGAAATCATCACTTTGGTGCTTTTCAGTGGATGGTTATTGTGATCCTCTGATCCTTACCTTACTTCTTCCACTAGCTACCTTAGCAATATGTTGGTTCTGATAAGTGTGCTTGATGAAGAGGAAGTGAAGGCTATTACATTGGATGAGCTTGGTAATTACCAATAGATGCCGATTGCCCACATTATTTTTACTTTTACTGGTGGGTGATTCAGCTGGACAGTAGGCCTTGCTCCTTCTAAGATATAATTAGTCTGTTCTTTTGACTTGCTTTGGGATGAACTTCGTGTGTGTGTGTGTGTGTGTGTGTGTGTGTGTGTGTGTGTGT
>CABHPH010119918.1:0-10222 GCA_902168325.1 Peromyscus nudipes
CTGAGTGTGTTCATTTGGATCTGTTACTGAGTTCTCAGTTCTGCTTTGCTGATGTACGTGTCTGATCTTCTGCAATACAGGATTCACAGTCTTGATTATCGCATAGCAGCAATTGCTCTATTACTTGTCGGTGTCCCTTAGTCTCAGCTACAGTATTTGTATGGAGGCTATACAGTGTGTTTTAAAATAGGGTAGTGGAATTCTTCTCATTTTAATGTCTTAAGGTGGTTTTGATTACATTGGTTCATTTTCCTTTCCAGATATATTTTAGAGTAATGTAGTCTGTAACTGAAAAAAAATCTTGCTGGGACTTTGACAATAATTGTGTGAAATCTGGTTATAAATGTTGGGAGAACGTGCATTTTTTCTCTGCTGTCTTTTAATCTATGATCATTGCATGCGTCTCTATCCTTAGTGTATTTTTAAATATGCTTTTTTCATCCTCACTATGTCCCGGCAGGGGTTCTGAACATGTTTTATTAGATTTATAGCTCTATGGGTTTTTTTTTTTTTGGTGGGGCCATTCATGATTTCAGATTTTCATGCATTCATTACCGGTATGAAGAGAGACCACACTGACTTTGTATGTTGAAGCTGTGTGCGGTGACCTCCCTAAACAATCATGCCATCTGCATTTCTCCCTTCTGTCTGCATGCCCTTCACTTAACTTTTCTTGCCTTATTGGACTGACTAGAACCCCTCTGCTGTTCTGAATACAGTGATGGAGGTGGAAACCGTGGCCTTGCTCTAGTCTAAGAAAACCTTCAGTCTCTTGTCATTTGCTATGATGGCATCTATTTCTCTAGATTCTCTTTTACAAGCTGAGGAAGGTCATTCATCTTTTTTGATTTTTTTCTTTTAACATAAATTACTAATTCCTTGGGAATTACACATTATGCACCCCAATCCCACTCATTTCCCAGTCCCTTCATATCCACCCCCAGCCCTGTAGCATTCTTCCCAAAAAGAAAATTTAAAAAATATTGATTAAAAACCAAACAAAATGGACAAACAACAACAACAAAACCCACTTTGCTCTTCCATCTTTCCTGCCTCTCCAACATCTCTTCATTCATCTTAGTGGCATCAGGAGCTGTGGTATGCCATACAGTATACATTTTTATCCAATCAGCTTTACTTGGAAATGTTCATTGCAATGAGTTGTTGGTCAGGTTCAAGGCCTCTGGATTCTGGTACACCATCTATACTGGACCCTCACCAAAAGTCCTCTCAGATCTCCTGCTATTGCCCAGAGTCATGAAGATCGTGTGGCTATATCCCTTCATGTACTCTAGCAGGTCATAGATAGGGTAGATGTTGGATTGGGACAACTCAAAGCCCTGGATGTGGGCCTGGGTAGTAGCTATTTTGGTCAGTCCGGGATGCTGGAACTGCCCCCTCAGGTGAGGGGCAGGCTGTCTCTCCAGAGTATGGGGCCAGCTCTACCATGAGGGGCAGGGCCAGCTCTTCAATGAGGGGCGGGACCAGCTCTACTGCTGCAGTGGCCACCAAGAGGCAAGATTAACTCTCCCAGGGCCAGGGAAATGTGGTGCTGGCTCAGCTCAGCTCTCAGATTTCAACACACATGGTTCCTACTGCCCCCTGTGGTAATATGGGTCATTGAGATCAACACTGACTCCAGCTGCAACAGGACCACAGACCTAGACATGGCCCTCAGCAGCAGCTCTGGCCTGTATGTTGTCATGGCCCCAGGTGGCAGTGTTGGCCACCCAGATCAGCATGGCCCCATCGGCAGCATGGCCTCGGACATCAACGTGGCCACAGGTGGCTGCCCAGACTTTGAGCATCTGTATGGCCTTTGGTGGCAACTTGGGCCACAGACTTCAACATAGATCTTGGCTGTGATAGGGCAATGGACCCAGAAATGGCCTTCAGCTGAATCTTGGGTCCAGTTGTCATCATGGCCCTGGGTGGCTGTGCAGACCACTTGATTTTTTCCTTAAATTTATGTATACATATATATGCCTGTGTGAGTTTATGTGCGTTGTGTGAGTGCAGTGCCCATAGAGGCCAGAAGATGGCATTGAATCCCCTGGAGTTTGAGTTATCGGTGGTTGTGAGCCAACTGATATGGGTGCTGGGAATTGAACAGTGGAGCTCTGGAAGAGAAAATCTGACTCTCAAGCCCTTGAACATTTTTAAAAAATAATGAATAGATATAGAGCCTTGTCAAGTTCGTTTACTGCATTGATGTATATGATCCAAAGATTTTTGTCTTTAGTTTGTCATTTAGTTTGGATTAAATTGATGAATTGGGAATACTAAATCACCTTTGTATTCTTAAAAAAAAAAACTGCATCCAGTAATAGCCTGTGATTCTTTTTACATATTGATGAATTCTGTTTGCTTTTGTTTTATTAAGGATTTTTGCACCAATAAGTATGGGAGCCCACAAGTGACTCAGTTTCCCAGTTTGAATCTGAGGTCTATTCTGAGTCAATAGAGTTCAAGCTTGTTTGCTCCAAGGCTGTGAGAAAGTTCTGATTAGTCCATAAGAGGGAACATACTATCTAGCTAGACACAAGTTGCTGATGCCTTCCAGAGGTACATTGAGATAGAAAATGAAACTGCCTGTTCCTTGGTGCAAGGCAGGATAGATAGTGGTTGAATGCCTGTGCTGTGCATTGTTCTACCTCTGTCCTTCAAAACTGTATATAAGCTGGCTGTGAAATAAACTCAGGGCTGTTTGGCATTGCTGTCTGGCATTGACCAGCAGACCTCTCGACTCTTTTCTGTCTTCTTCATTGTCTCTTCAATCCGCACGCCTCTACCCAGCTACCCAGCTGACTGTCGGCAGGCCCGACAAATAAGGATGTTGGTCTGTAGTTTTTCTGCCTGTGTTTCTGAACTATCAGTGTTGTTTGGACATCTAGGTGAGCCTTATAAATTAAACTGGGAAGTGCTCTCTCCTCTTGAAGAGATTATATACAATATAGAGTTATACAGATCTACATAGAATTATATAGAGTTTCTTCCTATAAATTTTAATTTAGAACATTTTTTTTTCATGCACCAGCATATTGTCTGTTGTGCATATCACCTCTCCAGTCCCTGTATCCCCTATACCCTCCCTTTACTCATGTAGGTTTTAAAAATAGTAGGTTATCCAGTGAGAGCACATGGGCCCAGTCATCCTTCTTTGGGAAGGTTTAATTTTGTAGATTTAATTTTCTCAAGTTAGCCAGCCAGATGATCTATTTCACAAGTCCTCAAGGAATTGGCGTGTTTTCTCTAAGTTATCAGATTTATGTGTATATTGCTCTGGAGATATTTTTGTCTGTTTGCCTTTGGGTCATACACACACACACACACACACACACACACACACTGGCCCAGGAATTGCTATGTAGCTAAGGATAACCTGGAGCTCCTGTTTCCACTTGGCAAAATTCTGGGTTACAAGTGTGCACCATGCCCAGCTCCCCTCCCCCTCTCTTTCTCCCTCTCTCCCTCTCTCTCTGTATTGCTATTCAGTGTGTTTTGGGTAGATGTCTAGGATCAGAATTGCTGGGCCATCTAATAAATTTGTGGTTAACTCTAGCAGGCTTTCTTGGACCACCAGCCCCCAAATCATTACATGGAGACTTATTATTAATTATGAATGTTTGACCTTAGCTTATGCTCATTTCTTGCTAGCTCTTATAACTTAATTTAACCCATTTCTCTTCATCTATGTTTTGCCTCAGGGCTTTTTACCTTTCTTTCATTCTGTATGTCCTACTTTCCAGCTTCCTCCATGTCTGGCTGGCTGTTGGCTGCCCGGCTGATTGGCCCCTGGCATCTCCCTCTTCTTTCTCCTCCTTTTTCTTCTCCTCTCTTGAGCCTAAGTTACTCCTACTTATTCCTTCTGCCCGCCAGCCCTGCCTATTCTCTCCTGCCTAGCTGTTGGCTGTTCAGCTTTTTTGTTAAACCAGTCACAATGACACATCTTCACACAGTGTAAACCAATATCCTGCCAAATATATCTGTCTGTCTGTCTATCTGTCTGTCTGTCTGTATGTATGTATTATGAGCAACATGAACTCATGTGGAGATGTACTATACATGGGACAGGCGGGACTTGCTATCAGGAGAGCTACAGATGACAGGACGTTGCCCTTAGAACTCTCAGATGATTGGCAAAAGCTGTTTTAGAAAGATCTAAGTAACCACTGGCCATTTAGCCAGCTGTGAGATTTACTCCATGGCAGCCTGGGAGGTGGGAGCAGACCACACGAGATGGATAGTACATTAACTGTGGGGATCTAGAGGAGCATCCCTAGGGAGCCAATGCTTTGTTGGCAAAGAGGGTGCACTGTGCTCAAGTCTAGGCTCTAATTGAGGAACCCTAGGTGTTACTTAATCTTCCTTGATCTTTTTGTGGTAGGTCATAGCTTGTCTTAACTTTCACCCATTGTGTGTGTAGTGTCCCAGGCAGGGCAGGGCACCCCACTGAGGGCCAGCCTGGTCTGAGGAGTGGCAGATGGACTCCTTGTCTGGCCCTTTCAGTACAACTTGTATGGAACTTATACGGAGGTCTTTGTGATGGCCAATTATTGAGCAGAGTCAAGCCAGGATAACGGGAAGGGATGGTGTGATCTCCACGTGGGAAGAGAGGTGAATCACCTGCTGGCTGTCTGGTGGAGACTGAGGATGGCCTCCGACAGGTCGTTTGCTTTGCTAAGGGGCTTACTTGAACTGCCAATTAGAAGACTAGTCCTTTGACCTGGGGTCTTCCTTGTTTCTGCTTCTAACTGCTTCTGTAGAATGTCACCCTGTGAGCACAGCAGCCATCAACTTCATCATAATAGCAGTGCCTACTCACAGAGACCTCCAGGATCGGGGCTGGCTGGCTGTAGATGGTCCCTCATAGAAGTGGGTGGAGAGGGTCATTGGACCTTTACCTGTGACTCAGAAGTTCTTCCCTGCACCTGCCAATGATTTGCACATAATCTTTATTTCCATATGGCCTTGTGGTCTCGGGAGGTGCTGGGGTACATTGGCTGTGGAAGGTTAGCTGAAGTGGAGGACTCTGGCTATGAGGAGGTGGTCATGAGTCCTGGGGTGAGACTTACCAGTGGTGTGGACACTACAGGGTCTTCCATGGGCTTGTAAATAAACCCCTTTTCATACTCTGTAAGTAAGCCTAATAAACTCGTCGGTTTTCCAGGCAGAATTTGGTAGACTTGGACTTTGGTTGGTCATTAGTGCCCTATAAAGAAGGGGTATAAGTTTGCTTTTGCCTCCACAGGGAAAAGAGTCTTTATCTTTGATTTCCTTAAGATCTAAGTTGAACATTAATGCTATAAAATCGGCAAGCTTCTGTGCCCATTCTGATTACGGTTTTCACAAGGATATCCTGAGGCCCGGATTTCCTGCTACCTGCTCACTCATATATGTGTGTACACAGTACTCAGAGGGCTCAGGAACTCCAGATTCCCTTATGGGCAGAGGAGAAAGAGCAAGAAAAGGGCGATGTTTTACTTGTCCACTTTTTCTTTGTAGATGTTTTACATGACTAAATTTGTTACGCATTTCCAATAGCTACACTGAGGACAGCTAAGCTGAGAAGGAGTTGTTGTAAAGAAATCTTATGTGGACATCCTTTACCAAATCTATATTTCAAGTATGTACAGATTAGATAACATGCAGAGTTAGCTAGCTAGCTACCTGGTTTGTTTGTTTTAAAAAGGGTCTTGCCACATAGCCCAGGCTAGCCCCAAATTCACCATCTTCCTGTCTCTGCCTCCCAAGTGCTGGTGTTACAAGTGGTCCCACCACAGGTAGCTGCTGGCTTAAAACAAGTGTTTTCATTTTCTGGTATTTCTAGTATGGTGTGCTCTTCTGGGATTTACTCTACTGATTATATAAAAAGATTTAACATCTGACCCCTTTCTGATAATTATCAAACAAAATAAAACTCATTCCAGGTCCCATTGGAGTGACCCTCCCTTAGGTCCAAGGTGGTCCCTCCCTGAAAGTGACTCAGGGGTCCTCAGCCTGAATGACTGTGACTTGGTAAGTCCCAGAGAACCTAGGGTTGTGACGTTTTTCATTCTCAACAGTCCTGGGAAACTCCAGAGCGATGGACAGGGTCATTACCAGGAACCATGTGGACCATGCAGTCGCCAAGAAAGGCAGCCTCTGCAGCTCGGTAGAGTCATGGTTGATTATCACCTCTGAAAGCTTCCAGACCAGGACTGGAGCAAACAGGAATCAGATGCTTAATATCAGAAAAGAGGAATTACCTTCTCAACTCAGACACTCCACCACTCCAAGGAGCTCTGCTATTTTCTAATTGTTGCTGTTTGGAGACTTGTGCAGGCTAGCCTCTACCTAACAGGAATCCCACTACCTCAGCCTCTCAAGTGCTGGGATTACAGGTGTGTGCCACTGTGTCAGGCTTTGAACTCTCTCCTCTCCTCTCTTCCTAGACAAGGCCTTGCTCCGTCCTGTGCGAGCCCTGCACTTGGATTCCCCCAGCTAACCTACCTGAATGCTGGGTTTATGGACTCGTGTGGACACTGCAGCCCCTGATTTCTCCCTAGCGGGCCACACCTTTCCTGGAGACTGAACTGGGGCTTTCTGAAGCCTGCTAGGCAAGCACGTACCACTGACACTTGGACTCTCTTCTCTGCTTCATCTCCCTCTGAGTGCCTTCTTTTGCTTGCTGCTGCCTCTGTGTTATTCTCTCCTTGGGTTTTAACTTCTTGGATCATTTTGTATAAGCAGGTATGGGGAAGGAAGGGCACAGTAAGGACCAGGGGCCCCGACAGCCGGATGCTTTCATGAACGAACACTCTTCGAATCCCTTGATGGGTGACATTTATAAACTGTGATATGCCAACCTGCTCACAGCCCACAAGAGAAAGGAACATAGTTCTACAGGATTCACCCGCACAGGCCACTTTCTCCAGGTGTTAGAGGAGGCTTTTATCTCCCAGCTAGTGACAGCCGGCACCGGGATTTGATGGGGACTTTTAGACTCAGTCTGTTCATTTAACCACTGCCGCCTGGCAGAGCCACGAGAGGTGAGAGAGAAGTTGTAGCTGACTTTAAGGAAGCATTTCTGTGCGTGAGCACTTCTGGGTAGCCACAGGCATTCTGGTAGAACCCAGAAAAGTGAGAAGAGAATGCGGAACAATGCAATTCAAACGGAACTCTGGGTTGTAAAATTCAGAAACCTTTGGATCATAGATGAAGACTTTACAGGTTTGCATAAACAGGTGGACACTTTATGGACCGCAGATCTGAACTTTGGGAAGGCTGGGATCCACCCATGCTGATAGGAAGCACAAATAGCCAAGCCATCAGATCATCCTGGGTCCTGTCCTCTGCTCTCTCTTCTTGTCTCTCTCTATCAAAGCGGCTCCATCTTGGAGTCAGGGCTGTGGCTGCTGGTGGGACCACACTGAGGTCCCAACAGCTCTGCCAGAAATAGGGCCTGGTTCTTCTTCCCAGCTCCTGGTTGAAACTGTGTAGGGTAAGATTTGCTTGTCTTGGCTTAGGTTATGTGCACTTGTGAAAAAGGGTGTGGTGTTGAGTGGGTACAGTTGGCTTACATACATACCCTAGTGGCCAAGAAGGGGAATGGAGACAATGACCTTGGAAAAATCACTGAGGAAATACTGTTTTGTAGGTTGTAAATAACTGATCTCGGAGTGGTTTTTAAATGATATTTTAGGGGCTAGCTCAGCCAATAAAATGTTGGGTCTAAGTTTGATCCCGATCTCGAGTACATTAAAAAACAACAAGAAGTTGCAGAGATGGCTCAGCAGTTAAGAACTCTCGTTGCTCTTCCAGAGGACTTAAGTTCGGTTGCCAGCACCCAGTCCAGCAGCTTACAAACGCCTGTAACTCCAGCTGGCCTCCAAGGACCCCTGCACACACATTCATGTACACAGACATATGCACATAAATAAAAATAAAATAAATCCTAAACAAACAAACCTGGGTGCAGTGTACTTCCAGTTCTAGAAGATGTATGCTGGCAGATCTCTGGTGCTCACTGGCCAGCCAGCCTCGCTTAATTGGTGAGCCCTGGGCCAGCAAGAGACCCTGATCACAAAGCAACATGGATGGCAACCGAGGAACGACCCCAGGTTTGACCTTCGACCTCCACATGTGTGCGTGCACACACACTGTCACCAGCAGGATTCCACCTGCACACACATTCACACCTGCACACTCCCACCTGTATACACACCCACACCTGTGTGCACACACACATATGCAGACACAAATAAAATGATTTTTTTTTCACACTGCTATGCTACAAGAGATTCCATTCTTAACCTGCCACAGCACCTCACTAAGATTTTCATCTTCTTTGTGTCAACACCACATGCACCAGCGTGGGAATGGAAGGTGACTTTTTTGCCACCTGTTCTTCCCCTGGACGCCGTGAACCCCGACACCATGTCCTGGTGACCACTCTTCCTGAAGACATCAGGTAGAGAAAACAGTGAATGACTCAAAGGTGGCGACTGTGCAGGGCTTTTAAGACAGCACATATTAAAATTTATGGAAATCGAGAAATATGGCTTAATTTAGCATTAGAGACAGTTGAAGAGAAAACTTGGGTTTTCTCTTTTTAAGGATTTAAGGATTCTCATGGTTGTTGAGAAGAAACATAGTTACCGGTGGAGTCAAAGAATCTGTATTTCACTTTTTGTGGGTTTTTCAATTTTACCATTTGGAAATTCAAAGGAATATATAAAAAATTACCAGATGCAATAGTTTCTAATTATAAACCTGAAGTGAATCTGTGAGATTTACCATTACTTATATATGTGAATACCATAATGCTAAAATATGGAAGAATAGTGAGCCTTTTTTTTTTGTTTTGTGCCAATATTGAATTGTTGAGAGTTAAGTCAGAAGATGCAATTTTAAAGAAGCTCATACAACCGCATGAAAAATAGGAGGGAGAGAATGAATAGGGAAGTAGATGCCCTTGTCTGCTGAGAATTTTGAATAAAAAAGACAGCAATCGCCAGCTGACTATACGACAGATTCACACATCGCTGATGACTTATCGATTGACTCAGAACCTAACAAAAGTAGAACCTGACAATTTGATTGTCACCCAGGGACTCAAGCACCAGGTATGAAATCATAAATACATGTATGTTTACGTTAAATTTCTCTCTGTCATATCTGAACTATTTTAGGAAGGAAAGAAACCAACACACTTCCACGCTGAGTTAAAAGAAGGTGGGTTGGTTGGGGAGTCTGCTCCTTGCTCACACGTTCTGGATGAGTAAGAGACACCTGGGGAGGAAGGTGATGGTCGTGGGGGACGCTGCTCTGGTGGCCTCTGCAGCTGGGTCTGAACTTCTCCACAGACTTGGGTGCTGTGTACTCAGGCGTGTGTGCCAGGTGTCTTTGTCCTCTGTACACACATCTAAGGTGTAATTGTTTCATAATACATTGGCCTAAAAGTGGCATTAGCTCAGGGTTTGGCTGCAGGCTTAGGTCGTATAGGGGTGGAAGGGATTGTAACTCCTTCCTGAAAGTCTAGGTCTTTAAAGTCACCGCCCCTCCTCCCGTGTATGTGCCTGCTCAGGCATGCACACACACACGCACGTGCCACAGGGTGTGTGTGGAGAGATCAGAGGACACACTATCAGTGTTGGATCCTGCCTCTCACCTTGTTTGCCGCAGGGTCGCGTATTTTCAGGCGCACACACCAGGCTAGCTGTGGGTCTCCTCACCTCTCCCTCTCTTAGCTCCCGGGGACCCACTGTCTCGGCTTCCCATCTCACTCTGAGATCTCTGTGATCACAGGGGCACACTACTGATTTACTTGGGTTCTGGGGATCCAAGCTCATGCTTGTGTAGCAAATCCTTCCCCTCCTGAGCCATCTCCGTAGCCCACGGTTGAGGTCCAAGTTGTATGCTCCAGCCCCATGACCCTGAACTCATGATCCTAATGCCTCCACCTGCCATGTGCTGGGGTTAAAGGTGTGCACCACCACACCTGATTTATGTGGTGCTGGGGATTGGACTGTGCACGTATCAGGCAAACACATTAAAAATTGAGCAAAAATCCTCTCCCTCAAAGTGATATTTTCTTATTTTCTATTTCTTTTAAATTTCGTGAGTCTCAGGTAGATGAAGTGGAATGTGGCCAAAGGGAGCCACCCAGTTGTTTTTTTTTTTTTAATGTAATATTTGACACTTTCTTGCATGTCTATTCCCTCCCCATTATCCTCTTCTC
>CABHPH010119920.1:1329-16497 GCA_902168325.1 Peromyscus nudipes
GACAGGGTTTCTCTGTGTAGCATTGTGCCTTTCCTGGAACTCACTTTATAGACCAGACTGGCCTCGAACTCACAGAGATCCACCCGCCTCTGACTCCCGAGTACTGCGATTAAAGGTGTATGCCACCACCGCCCGGCGATTCCCAATTTTCTAAGAAAGTATCATATTGATTTCCAAAGTGGCTGTACAAGTTTGCATTCCCCCCAACAGTATAGGAGTGTTCCCCTTGCTCCACATCCTCTCCAGCATAAGCTGTCTTCAGTGTTTTTGATCTTAGCCATTCTGATTGTTATAAGATGATATCTCAGAGTCATTTTGATTTGTATTTCCCTGATGACTAAGGATGTTGAGCAATTCCTTAAATGTCTTTCAGCCATTTGAGCTTCTTCTGTTGAGAAATCTCTGTTTAGCTCTATAGCCCATTTTTTAATTGGACTGTTGGGTATTTTGATGTCTGATTTCTGGAGTTCTTTATATGTTCTGGATATCAGCCTACCCCAGGGGAATAGGAAGAAGCAGAGTGCTAGAGAGGTCCCTAGAAATCCACAAAGATACCTCCACTATAGAAAATTGGCAATGGTTGAGACAGTGCCTGAGCTGATCTGCTCTGGTGATCAAATGGCCGAACACCCTGGCTGTCATGATAGAACTCTCATCCTGTGTCTGATGAAAGTGGGTGCAGAGATCCACGGCTGAGCCCCTGGTGGAGCTCCAGGAGTCCAATGGGTGGGAGAGAGGAGGGATTGTATGAGCGAAAGATATTGAGACCCTGATTGGAAAAAGCGCAGAGACAAATAGCCAAACTAGTGGAAACACATGAACTGTGAACCAATGGCTGAGGAGCCCCATGAAACTGGACCAGACCCTCTGGATAAGTGAGACAGTTGATTAGCTTGGACTGTTTGGGAGGCCCACAGGCAGTGGAGCCAGGACCTGTCCTTGGTGCATGGCTGGCTTTTTTGGAGCCTTGGGCCTTTGCTGGGACACTTTGCTCAGCTTTGGTGTAGGGAGGAGGGGACTGGACCTCCCTCAGCTGAGTCTACCAGGCTGGGCTGACTCCCCAGGGGAGACCTTGCCTTCAAGGAGATGGGAATGGGGGGTGAATTGCGGGAAAGGCTGGTGGGTGGGAGGAGGGAGGACGGGGGTATCTGTGGCTAATATGTGAAATGAAGTTAATTTTAAAATAAAGATATTTTTCACATTATTTATTTATTTAATTTTATAATTTAATTTAATTTTACATATCTGCCACAGATTCCCTTGTTCTCCCCCCTCCCGCCCCCCCTTGCCTTCCCCCCAGCCCCCCCCCATTCCCATCTCCTCCAGGGCAAAGACTCCCCTGAGGATTGAATTCAACCTGGTAGATTCAGTTCAGGCAGGTCCAGTCCCCTCCTCCCAGGCTGAGCCAAGTGTCCCTGAATAAACCCCAGGTTTCAAACAGCCAACTCATGCACTGAGTACAGGACCTGGTCCCACTGCCTGGATGCCTCCCAAAGAGATCAAGCTAATCAACAGTCTCACATATCCAGAGGGCCTGATCCAGTTGGGGGCTCCTCAGCCATTGGTTCATAGTTCATGTGTTTCCATTCGTTTGGCTATTTGTCCCTGTGCTTTATCCAACCTTGGTCTCAACAATTCTCACTCATACAAAGCCTCCTCTTTCTCGTCAGTTGGATTCCTGGTGCTCCACCTGGGGCCTGGCCATGGATCTCTGAATCCGGTTCCCTCAGTCATTGGATGGGGTTTCTAGCATGACAATTAGGGTGTTTGGCCATCCTATCACCAGAGTAGGTCATTTTGGGCTGTCTCTCGACCATTGCCAGTAGTCTATTGTTCTCCTGCAGTCCTGTGCAATACATAGAGCAGTTGTATACCTGAGAGTGGAGTTGAACATGGTTCTGCCTTGATTGGATCTTAGGGACCCTGGATCACCTCTCTGAGAAATGTCCCTGGCACATACTTGGACTTTACAATAATGTGTAAATCAGGCTGGGCCCTGCTACTTTGAAGCATAAGAGGTTGTCATGCCTGAGCTTGGTGGCCTAGGAGCTCTATCAAGAGAATAATCACAAATATCTCCTGTTGTTTCAGAAAATGTACCTGTGGGGATTTTAAACTAAAGCTGTTTATTAGAACATTCTAGAGTCATTCTATATTTCAGATGCTAAAACCCATATCAGACCAATAAAGGAAAATGGATCCAGGGTTTCTCTCAGTTTACCACATAATGCAAAAGAGAAAAGAGTAACCATGATGACAGCCACCAACTCTCACCTCCACTTACCTGAAAACTAAGACTTGGAGAGGGAAAGTGAAAAGCCAAGGTCTTATGGTTTCTGAGTAACAAAGCTTACAAGATGAAATATTTCCTTCATGTCAGCAGTTTCTCTAAGCATGTTATATGACTTCATTCCTTCATTTTAGCAAGTCTACATACTGTGCTAGCAGGGAGAAGGCATCATGTGAGGCCCCTGTGTGGTGTCAGGATGAAGTCACTCCTCTTGTCTCCCTCTGTTGAGGGGTTGGGATTATACCACACCCAAATAGGAAAATGGTAACATCCTTATAACTATTTCACCCTCAAATGCAGCAGGCCTCCTTCAGAGGGCATGTGTTGTGGAATATTGGTTTAAGATGTGTTACGTTCATTTATGTTGTGGAATATTTGCTTAATGATGCAAATATGTGTTTCATTCTTTTATGTTTCATTTGTATAATTCTGTAAAGCTGTGTTACTTTGCCAGTCTTAAACACCTGATTGATCTAATAAAGAACTGAATGGTCAATAGCTAGGCAGGAGAGAGAAATAGGTGGGGCTAACAGGAAGAGACAATAAATGGAAGGAAAAATCCAGGAAAGGTGAGAAAAGGTGAAGGAGAGGAAGATACCAGGGGCCAACCGCACAGCGACACAGCCAGCCATAGAGTAAGAAGGTAAGAAAAATATGTAGAATAAAAAAGATAAAAATCACAGAGGCAAAGTGTAGTTAAAGATGAGATAATTTAAGTTAGAAAAACTGGCTAGAAATAAGCCAAGCTAAGGCCAGGCATTCGTAAGTAAAAATAAGTCTCTGTGTGTTTATTTGGGAGCTGGGTGGCAGGACCCCAAATAGTAAAAAACAACTACAGGCATGTGCCTTATTGCCGGGACTGTGGCTCTACAAGTTCATCCACTGTGGCACTGCTTTAGTGGCACAAATTGAAACAAATGAAACATTCTGGATCTGGGATCTGAATTGGTGTATCTCCAGCTGCTGCACTATGATGTTTTGTTTACATAGGGGAACAGCTCTCAGCTCTAATATGGAGTGAGGTTATGGCTGACATTGGGGTAGCTTTGCCATCACTACTCATAGCATCTGACTATGAAGAACACCTGAAAACCTTGGGGATCTGGTGATGAATGGAAATGCTGGCTGAGTTCAAGACATTCTGACTCAGCATGTCTTGTGCACCAGGATCCTATGTAGAGATGGTATCTCTTGCTGGGGCAGCAAGAAGCTGGCCTGGAGTCAGATGTGGGTTCAAGCCCATATCCCAGCACCAGTTGGCTATATAATCATGGATAAAGTACTGGCAAACTGGGCTCACATCTCAAATAGGGTTGGGCAGGATAGTCTGGCTGTCCATGCTGTAAAAATGCCAGAATCAAGACCAAGAAATAAGACTTCAGGCCTCTATTAGGAAGTTTCAAAGTGAATGTCCTGATGCCTCTGCTGGTGATTGGAGATCATCTACGTGAAGACACCCTCCAGGACATAATCCAGCATTGCCTATAACCTTCAGTGCCTGTGCAAGTAAGAAATAAAATGTTTCCAGACAGTCCCAAGATGAAGGTCTTGCTTGGTGCCAGCATCTAAACCAAGGGTGATAGATTCCACAGTGAATGTGGGCATGTACCAAAGGATCTCAGTGTGCTGTGGATAAAGAGAAAATGAAAAGCACACTGTGCTCTGGCCTTGCCACTCTCTGCCTTGATGTGCTTTTCCTCTTGGGAGGAGGAGACACATGTCTTGGGTTAAAAGCTCCTCCTTGCCTGCTTCTTGCCATCTCATTTGACAGCTAGAGTGGAACCTGGTGTACACTAGGCCCAGGTTGTTTGGGCAGAAAGAGAAGACTTAATTGGGTGAGGTAATACGCTCTGAAGGCAGTAGGCCAGGTTTGTCCCTGTCTCTGAACATGGCATCAGCTATGTTTATGTAGTCACTAGATTGGGACAGATTAAGAAAGGTCCAGGTTGTTTCTCTTTGTAACATCTGTAACATTTGTGACTCTGGAGAACTTCTCTCCTGTGAAACTATATATTAGGTGCCAACTCTGCCCTCTGCCTCTGAACCACTGAATAGGCCCCAAAGGGAGCAGGGTGGTCACAGTGCAGTTCAGAGTGGCTGAGTCTCCAGCAGAGACAGAAATTGATTTCTCAGGCTGAATCACCTTCAGCTCCCGTGTATCTGCTTCTGCAAGAAACATCAGTTAGTGCTCATCCTGATGGGAACCCAGAGGCTCCCCTAGTTCATAATCATATACTGCTACTTATTAGAGCTCAGCATGATGTGATCACAGTTCTCCTTACCTGGGCCTCTGAACACAATGATTAACACACACGAGGAAACTGAATCCCCGACACTGAGAACTCAGGATTCTGACTGAAGCCCCAGTTCTGTTTGCAATTCTCATGCTTCATCCGGTATCTGCTGGTTTTCACTTTCTGTGCACATGGCATAAGCCCTTCTTGTGTAATAGTATTGGGTGTGATTCATGGGACTCTTTAAAGCTAGGTATAAGAGCTAGATAAAGCTAATGAGCTGTACATTTGATTTCGAGATTCTCTAGGTCAGGCCTGTAGTTCACGATGGAGTTGCTTTACCAGGTGAAGTGATAATGCCATAGAAAGCTCCCAGTATGCAATAACATGCACCTTAATTAGAGAAATAAACCCTCTGTGTAAGTTACCAGTTCTTAAAGTATGTGTTATAATCACAGTAGTTAGCTAATTAATTTTATGTGTATGAGTATTTTGCTTTCATATATGTCTGTACACCAAATGCATGCCTAGTGGTCAAGGAAGCTAGAATAGGGTGCCATCACCCTTGTAACTGAAGTTATATATAGTTATAAGTCACCATGTGGGTGCTCAGAATTGAACCTGGGTCTCATGGAAGAGTAGTAAGTGGCCTTAATCCCTGAACGATCTCTCCAACCCCATGATGATATAACAGGTTCCTAAAAAGTTAGTGGTTTGACACAACAGAAAGGTTTTATTTCATGCTTTTGATGTCAGAAGGTCTAATTTACTGTAATAAGGCAACTAACATGGGGTCACAGCACCCCACCCTCCAGGAGGCCCTGCTGTTTCCTGGCACATGGTGTGGTCACCTGGCTGTGTTCTCCCTTGTCACCTGTCTTCCCATAACCCTGACACTGATGATGTCTTCTTACCTGGACGTTGATGATCTGGTAGGTGCACTGTATTGCACTCACTATACTACATTAATGGACCAAGACTGTACAACATTCATTTGAGATACGAAAAGAGCAAAAAGGAAAGTAAGTAAAAGCACTAAAGAAAGTGAAGGGTCTGAATAGCAAAACACCAAATGGAGAGAAACTGTGAGAAGGAACCAAAAGGCATTGAGGAGTTGAGATGTATATAATTTAGTCCAATGGACAGGGTCCACAGAGGATTTAGCAGGTTACAAAAAATATCTCAAATCATGGAAATGGATACTGTAACATTACTCAGTCAGCGCTGCAGGGGCAGGGGTACAATAAAGAGAAGAAATTGAAGAATTTAGAGTATAGGGACAAGATTATTGGGGAAAAAAACTGTTGTCTAACACCTTCCTGGTTTATTATAATGTAAGAACTATAAATCCAACACACTGAACCAATTCAGTGTAAGATAAACTCAGAGAGGCCCACACCAGTGCACATTAGAATCTAACAGACAGAAGAGGAGTGACAGAGAATGCTGAGAGCAGCCTAGAGCATGACTCATCTCCTCCTGCTAAATGATTTTTTTTTATAATTTTATCAGTTATCATTTCTTATCAGAAATGTCAACATCCAGGAGGCAATGAGATAGTGTGTGTATTCATAGTTCTAAAAGAAAAAAATACATCCAGAATTGAGGTAAAACCAAGGATTCCACACATGGCAACACTATGGGTCCAACACTAGAGAGTAAACATGCTCTTCCTAGTTAAAAACCTGAGTTTACTACAATGATACCTGCCCTGCAGGAAATATTAACGGACTTCCTTTGTGTTGAAATAAAGGATCCCAGAGAATAAAGCCTAGTTTAAAAGACAATACAACTTCTGTCTGTATTGTGAATTTTAAAATTTCATAAAGCGTCCTGAGCTCCAAGCTTCCACTTAGCTGTTTGATAATGGAGGCTCTAATATTCTACCTTATAGTTCTCATTAATAGCCTTAGGGAAGTTCATATACCTTGATCTGCTAGGAAAGATGGGGGATGGGCTCAGGCCTCACAGTCACTGTTAGGTCTCAAACAAGAATATCTGTTATGGCAAATCTGCTTCCCCCTAGATAACTGAAACCAAAAGCAAAAAGCAAGTCTGTGAAATTAAAACCTTGTGTAATGAGATAATGCCAAATCTAGCAAACACGTGGATAATCTTAGAAAACTTACTGATTAAAAAATAAAATATGGGAAAAATAATGAGAATGAGTTAGATTATATGAGCCTACATAGTAACTTATATTTTGGTATAGTTATATACACCAATTATATAAATAATTTTGTCAAAGTTCATAATTTGTTCCAACTGAAAATCCTGAATTTGTATAATAAATTTATAGACTAATATTTTGGTTATAAAACGCCATAAAGATTAAAAAGACCTATTTAGCTTTTACTAAGATATCTCCAGAATTTGAAAAATGTAGCAACTCTCAAAATTTTGTAGACTGATTTAATACAGTATTTAAAAACAAAATTGTAACTTAAAATTTTATGAAGCAACAGGACCTATAATATTGAAACAGAAATAAAACAGAAAGTATAGAAACAGTATGGATGACTTGCTTCTCCAGCAGGCTTGCTTAAAAATGACACATTTGTAGGAGCCGTTCCTCTGCAATATTTCTAATTAGCAGGGATGCTCTAACATAATGAATAGAAACTAAAATGAACTAATGTTTTTGACATTTACAAAGGACTTTGATAAATTTAATTCTCTAAAGGTAAAATGGTAAATATGGGGAGATGTGAAAGTCACTGTCATGTGCCCAGGACCCACCTCATCCCTCACAAAGGACTAAAGCAGTAGCCAGCTGCACTTTGAGGTAACCAACTACGGGAGAAGGAAGAAAATCATCAGGAGGGACTAGAACCTGCCTTTCTGGGACAAAAGCACAGAAAACTAAACCTAGTATCCTGGCACCTGTGGAATGTGCTTTGCAGAGTGGACATGAGAATCTCAGCCAACTCTGTGTGAATGGATGTGGGTGATCATAGCTAATGGAATCATCCAGTCCTTACAGGCTTTAGCTGATTTAGAGAGACCAGCTGGAGTCTGCACAGCAGCTTTGCTTGGGAGATTCTCCATCCTTCTCTGTCCCATTCCCCGAGCCAAGAATGCAGTAGGTATGTACTATGTAAGCAAGGGAAGTGTTTCTGACTTCACACAGGTTGGGTTGTGGATGATAGTCAGTCCTCATCTGTGAGTCCACAGGAATCCCAGCACACTAGCACAGGGTTCCAGCCTCAGCATTCATCTTACCCAGCAGAACAACAGTGACAGCAACACTCAAGCCTGTCACGTGTCACATGATGCCGGAGAAAAGTGTTTCAGCAAAGAGGAGAACAGAGCATGGCACATAAGAGTAAAAGTGAAGGATGTTGGATCTCTTTTGCCAATAGCCTCTAGTCCATAGTCAGTGTTCAACAAACTCTTCCCTATGTATGATTTGCTCAGTGTGACATCTTCCTATGTCACTGAACCCCATTTTAAATTGGTAATTTATGTAGAAATAGAAACCTAGTTTCCTTTGTGAATGAGCTTCCCAAAGAAAAGCTGTTTGCCTGTAAAGAGTAAGCTGAAGAGCCCCGGAGAAGAAAACCATAGACCCTGTCCTCACTTCATCAGGCTAAAGTTCAAGAGGAGATTAAACTCTCTAGGGGCACTGACTGCTAATCCCAGGACCTCAGTCAGACAGCCTGGGTTCAAGCCACAGCTTTCAACACTGCCATTAGAGTTGTTGGTTCTTCTGCTTCTTTTTCTCTGTCTGTGGCAGTGTGATAAGAGCATTAACCTGACATGTAGGTCCATATGAGCTAGAACAGTGGAGTACTTTCTACAGTATCTGGGACATGGTGACTGCTCACAACATCGAAAAGTAATTTCTCGGTTAATTTGCTGAGTTATGGATCATTTACTGACACTGGATGATATGCGCAGTGTTATGGAGTTGGGTACAGATTATGGAGCTGCATCTAGCTCTAGATACAGATGTGTATCTGGAGATAATTGTAGCTTGCTAAATTAGCTTCCTATAGATTTGAAAAATACCTGGGATCAGTAGTTCAAAGAAAAAAATATTTCCTCTGTTTCATTGATTGAGAGAGTTCAGGGATCCTGGGTAGACTGGCTCCATTGCTATGGTCTCAGGGGAGGCAGAACCTTCTCATGAAGGAAGTGTGTAATGGAACAATGTGGCTCATGTCCACCTTACCTTCTAACACCCAATCATTTCTCACAGTACCATCAGCTGGGAAGAAAGGCTAAATTAGTATATGAATTTTTGAGTATATTTCAGACTCAAAGTACAACATTTGTGCTAGACAACTTCCCAATATTGAAGTAAATTATTAAGATAAATCAACCAATAAAAACAGAAGTTGCACTAAATATCAGAGTTTAGAAATTTCAATCTGCTGGCCATCCTGTTGCATTACAGACTGTAGGACGACAGATGATCATGGAAGAAAGACAATAATAAGGCAAATCATGGCTGGAACATGAATAAAATGACAGAGCAAAGACACACAATGTCTGTTAGTGACATATTCCCCTTTAATGTTATTATGTGTATTGGTGTTGTTTTTGTTCAGGTAACAGTATACGGACTGATCAAATTGTGTTTATATATTTAGGAAAGTGTGTGTGTGTGTGTGTGTGTGTGTGTGTGTGTTTGAAAGAGAGAGAAATAAACAGAGATATCATGGAGATCTCTGTGTTTATATATAGATATATACATATATATATAGAGAGAGAGAGAGAAAGAGAGGGAGGGAGAGAGAGAACAGTTAAAGAAACAGAGAAAGGGAGAAAAAACAGAGAAAGCAGGGAATGATATAATTAATGTAACTATATATTATTTTGATAAAATCAAAAATAAAAAGCTTCAGGAACTGCTTAAATCATCAGAAGGATTCATCAATTATTGCTAGAATCAGGTTCAGTGAGAGTGTAGTGAGCACATTTTAAAGTTCAACTTCTATTATTAGATGACACAATAGAGCCCCTAACCACAGTGGGGAGGGGCCTGAGGGCTGCTAAGCCCTGACCTAAAGCCATCAAGTTTTTCTCATGGACTAATAAGGAACTGAAGACAAACAGCCTTTGGGAATCATGAGCAGGGCCACTCAGAGTGTCAATAAGAAGTGTCCATGAGAAGGAAAACAAAGCTCCCTGGAGAAGATCAAGAAGGCCAGGGATGTGTGAGGACCTGTTATATACAAGTTGCTTATGCTCCATATGTCAGAGCTATGACCACAGTACCTCATAATGTGACCGTATTTGGATTAGGGTCTTTAAAGGGGTGAAGGTCAAACAAGGTCTTCCTGTGGACCTTAACCCACTGTGACTGGTTAAATTTCAAGAAATGGAGAAGTTCCACAGAGACAGGTTGAAGTAAGATCCTGGGTACAGAGAAGGAGAAGGTACAATTTACAACAGGAGAGGCATTGTGGAAAACCCCCTTTCCCTGGTTCCCTTCCCCTTCTTCCTTTTCCTCTGTCTCCTGTCCTTTCCCCCTTATCCCTACCCTCTGGCCCTCTGGGACAAATAAATCTCCTATGTCATCTTGGCAAATAAAGTACTGAGAACTTGGTCTTGAGGGTCCTAGGCCAATACTTTTCCTTTCTTTGGTGCCGAAACCCAGGATTCTGTCTACAGGACCCCTTAGCACCTCCAGCACAGTTCTCAAACATTTGGACCTCCTGATGCCTGATCTAACCCAACAGGGACAGAATGGCAGATTCCTGCTCCCTTTCTGTCCTAAATAATCCCCAGGTTATCAGGTGACAGCTGTGGAGTGTCCAGAGTCCTTGCTCTGTTCTGTGGTATTGGGGAGACTGCACCCCAGCACAGACTTCATTGGTTATAGTGGACTCCCTTGGGCAGCTGATAGGCACATTCTGTTCACTTTGGCCTCATTGGAAGTTTTCCTGTCACTTTTGGTGGCCATGTCACTGGAATCCAGTGTTGTCTGCTAACCCTCCCAAAGTCCTGTCTGACAGTTCCTGGATTGTCTCCCTCTTTGTGATGGAGTTTGAGTGTCATGCCTCTCTCTCAGAGGTCTCTGTAGAGCTGTTCCAGACCAGGGGAAGCTCTAGGCCTTTGACCCTGGCCCAAGGTCACCATTAGCAAAAGGAATCCATTTTTTCCATCCTGACTGAAAATTCCAACACATTCAAAATTACTGATACATCCTAAGACTCAAAAACAGCCCTTATGCTCGCTAAAGACCAAACAAATCAAAACCTTACAAGTCTGTGGGCATAAGGACCAAAACAAAGAGATATGCCCCCCTTCCCCTCTTGGAGACCTCTCAGGTCTCCACTTGTCCCTGCCTTCTGCCTCCTCTTTCTGAGAACTCCTATGCCTCCTCCTGTCCATGCCTACTTCTCAGACCTGACTGTCTCTACTTTCTTCTAATCACAGTTGCAAACTTTCTCAGTCTACTTTGTGGTCCTCCAAACATCTGCAGCAGCTCTGCAGGAACACAGGGACTGATAGACTGCCTTTGCACTCCGTATCCCACACACCCCTGCAGCTTGCTCACAGTAACAGCAGCAGAGTTCTGCGAACCAGCTCATGCCATGTTGTGACCAAGTGAAAGCCATGCCATCAGGGTACCATGGACTGCAATCTCAGCAGACCAAGCCAGCCATTTCTGCCATGTGTGCCCTACTCTTCCTGTTCTCCCCAAGGCACCAGAGCCATGGGTCACACCGCTCAGGCCCCAGCAGCTGCCACCACAGGCCATAACCCACTCCCCACTCCCCACCCAGCACCATGGCTATGGCCTTCATCCTGTTAACAAAAAACTTCACTGCCACTTACAACTGTTAACAACAGCCTCCTATTTTTTCCTTCTGCTCTGAAACAGATTGCTGTCCTTTTCAGATTCCCTCTCCTAGCCTGTCTTCCTCCCTGAGTTGCCACAGGGTCTTTTGCTGCCCTGCCCACTCCACTCTGCTGGACCCAGCAGCTGGTCAGTCTCTCCAACTTTCCTTATAACCAGTAACCGGAACAAACCCACCAGCCTCCCCCATGGCTGCTGCAGCCCCGATGCCATCCCTGCCCATCCCATCCCTGCCCATCCCATCCCCAGTTCCTGGTCACTGACTCTCATGCCAGGCAGCCTCCTCTGTCAAGGCTAGCCATACTTCCCTCTTGCCAGTTTCTCAGTTTAACCCTTTTCTGTCCTGAAACTCCTCCTGCAGCTTACACAAATACAGAGTCCCGAATCTCTTATGCATTAACTCTGTTCTACACTCCCAAACTTCCCTTCTACAAAATGTCATTTTTCTACCCTCTTCTCCTTAAAATATCTCCCACTGTCCAGCCCCCATCACTGCCATAGCTCTGAAAACCATCTCAGCCCCATGATGCCCCATTCCTGTCCTGAAACCAAATTCCCTGTATCAGCCACTGGCTCCTGCCACACTTGCTCTCCTGTGTCCCCTGTCAGCTCAGCCTCTGCTGTTAAACCTCTACAGCCACTGCCTCCTCCATCCTCTCTCTCTAAAGCCAATTTCTCCATTTTTAATTACTTTATGGCCCTTCTTATCTTACACCTCCCTCAGCCAAGGCCCTAGTTACTGTCCCAACTTAATAACCCTTTCCTGTCCTGACACTGCCTGCAGCTTAAACTCAGTCATACAAAACAAGCACAATAGAGAGACATGCCAGTTCCTGGCAGCACCCCTAATCTCCTCCAAAAAAGATGGTGGGGCACTCAAGAACCCATACCTGGAGCTCATTTTAAATGAAACAAAGCTGGCTACTGTGTGAAAAACTGTCCTTTACATTGACTGCTGCTATGAGCCTGTCCAAACTGTGGACAAGCAAGACACTAAGGAGTTGATTGCCCCACTTTGCCTAGACTAGTAGCTAGCCACCCCCAAGTTCTTACTCCACAAGAAAGTCTCTTGGATCTGCTGGGCCTGGTAGCCAAAGACTAATGCTACCCTGTGACCTCTGACCCCAACAGTCATAGAGGAACCTTGAGTAACTGTTCAGGTAGCCAGTCAGTTTCTGTCATTTCAATTGATACAAAAACCATTTAAATTGTACTTCCTACACAAATTTTTCCTTCGCAGGTCTCTGATGACATTGATGGCTAACTGTAGCTTGAACAACACAAACACTCAGTCCATTTCATATATACATTTTACCTTGCTTACAGGTTTCACACTAGGAAAGATTTGGAGTTTCTAAAGGTTGTGAGAAACAGACAAGTAAGTTATGTAGGACAAGGAAAATGGATGTTACAAGGTATGTAGGTTTAAGATAAGTTTAAAGTTATGACAGTGTATGTGTTAAGGTCTGAAGATATGAGAGTTTAAGTCCTGAGGTTTGAGAAAGTGATTTATGGGTCTGAGAAAAAAAATTTAAGGTATATGAAAAGTTGGTTTGATTTCTTTTCTTCTTTCCATGCTAACCCCTCTCCCTCACCCACAGTCTGAATATACACCCAGTCCTCCAGACACCCCCCCAGACTCCCCCTTAATTTATTCCTTTCAAGTTTTTTCTCCTCATTCCCTCAAGTCCTATTCCCTTACTAGAAAAGTATGTCCACTCAAAATTGACATAAATTTTTGCCTTTTTACCCTAACAACAGCTCCCAGGATACTCCTACATCCCTCCTCTTTTTTTCATCAAAAATCCCCAAACCGCTCTTTCCTTCAGATGCTTTGTCTAGTACATGCCACTGTATGGGGTGCCACCTCTCGTCTACATGCTACAAAAGTAGACAAAGTCAAAGTAGCTTCTAGACAAGGATGTGATTGTATTTGCTACCGCTGTTGACATCACATTGTGAGGAACTTTCTTAAATGTTAGAACCTTATTCTCATTGTTATTGTTTACTATGGTGCTTGGGATCAATACCAGAGCTTCAACCACACTATGAACCTGCTCTACTCTGAAGTGACAGCTGTGTCCTAGACACAGACCTTAACTGTTTATCCTCCTCCTTTTGTACAGGAAGGGAGACTGTGCTTCAAATTTAGAGTAAGTTAGCCAAGGTTTTACAACCACAATGCCAACTGGTTTAGGGGAGCCGCTGTGTCACATGATATACACTGGGGGCAGCCTTTATCTCTAAAGGGTCTGTGGTCATCACCAGGCCACAGATGAGGACACTGAGGCTGAAACAGAGACTCTGTCCCCACTTCCCTCTTTGTCTCAGAGGCCATTTCCTGTGCCCTCACTTTCATTTACCACAACAAAGCAACTGTCCCCACTTCTGTAACCCTGCCACTGACTCTGACTCTTCTCTAAGAACCCAACTTGAGGAATTCTAGGCCAAATCGCTGTTCTGAGTGGCTCCAGAAGAGGTTCTTCTTCCAGGGGCCCCAGGCTCTGGCAGAACCTTCCTTTTTTCTTCTTCCATGGACAGATCATATTTTCAAGACTAGGCATAGAAGTCAACTCCATTCTGTGCCTGCTGCTTAGGGAATAAGCTATGTGGGATATAAACCATGTATGCAGTGTGAGGCTATGAGGCAGGATGCTTTGGTCAATTCTTGATTCTTCCTCACCTGCTCACAAGGCAGGTGTGTTCTATGAGCCTCAGGTTCATCTCTAAAGGGAAGAAGTGACCTCTCCCCTATAGCAAACGCTTAGGGAGAAAATGATATAATGGAGATGTGGCACACAGCACATTGTATTTTGTTCCCCTCCTTACATGTACTTTCTCATCAAGGGCATCCTTATGGCAAATGACACAGCAGATGAAACATCACTGTAAGGCTATAGATTGCAGCTTATCTGAGCCACTTGCTGGTTGGGGTTGCCTAGGCATTGCATTACATCAGTGTCCTTATTTGTGACATCTATCGAGTTAGGATGAAGCCACTCTCCCTGTCACTCTCCATCGAGGGGTTGTGAGAAGACTCGCTACAGCTGCACACGGGTGAGCAAAGGGTGATATCTGTATAAACTAGTTCACCCTGAGACTCAGCAGGCCCTGACTAGAGGGTGTGTGCCTTATGGTCAGGACTGTGGTTTTATGAGATCATCTACTGTGGCACCACTTGAGTAGTGACAAATTGAAACACACGAAATATTCCTGATCTGGGATCTGAATTAGTGTATCTCTAGCTGCTGGACTATGATGCTTTGTTTACACAGGGGAACAGTTCTCAGTTCTAATATGGAGTGAGGTTATGGCTGGCATTGGTATAACTTCCCCGTCACTACTATTAGCATCTGACTGTGAGGAACATCTTGAAACTTTGGGGAGCCGATGATGAACAAAAATTCTCACTGAGTTTGAGCCATTCTGACTCAGCATTTCTTATGCTCTGTCAGGAAATTCAAAATGAGTGTCCTGTTGCCTCAGCTGGGGATTGGAGATCATTCAGGTGGAGACTCCCATAAACATAATAAGTCTACATTGCTTAGAATCTTCAGTGTCTGAGAGAGTTGGTACCTGACACAAAACTTTTTCAGACAGATCTAAGGCAAAGGCCTAGATTGGTGCCAGCATCTAGACCAGGTGAGAGATTCCACAGGGAATGTGGGCACATTGTGAATTCTCCCAGTGTGCTGTGGATGAAGAGGAAACGAGAAAAACAAGCCACCATGCCCTGACCCTGTTACTTTCTGCTGTGGTTTGTTTTTCCTCTTGGGAGGAGGAGATAGACATCTTGGGTAAAGAGCTCCTGCTGGCCTGCTTACTGCCATCTC
>CABHPH010119921.1:0-49807 GCA_902168325.1 Peromyscus nudipes
CAAAAACCAAAAAAAAACAAAATTATATTGCATGTATATATCAAATTCTCAATGAGTTAACAAAAATATTATGTTAAAATTGATTTCAGGGCTGTAGAGATGTCTCAGTAGTTAAGAGCACTTGCTACTCTTTCAGAGGGCCCAGATTTATCTTCTACAACCCAAATATAAGTTCACAACTCTATGTAGAACCTAGGATCTGGTACCTCTGAGGTCTCTTGACCTCTTGACCTCTGAGGGCATAAGGCATGCATGCAGGTGCTGTATAAACACATACATACATGCAGGCACTTACATATATACACAAAATAAAAACAAACTTAAAAATAATTCTTGTTTTCTCTTCCTTTACATGTCTACAAATATAATTTGGAACAAGGCAAACACTGGCAGTAGAAATAAAATGTATTTCTCAGTGGGCTTGAATTAGGGCAAGTTCAGAGATAAGGGCATTCCACTCTCACACATAAGTGCATGACTGCAAACAATATGCATGTTAATAGAATGGGACACCTATGGAATATAGGGAGTCAAATACAGTCCACTGTAGTGAAAAGGGATGATTCTAGGACATAGAAAGACCAGGGCTACATCCAGACACCTCTGGCTTCCTGAACCTCAATGTGGGACAAGGCATGAATATTACCATCCCTCTATGTAAATACATCAACAGTGTCTTGAATTAGCCATAGTTTTACATAACTGTGTATATACATGAATCCATACATACATGTACGCAATTATTATTTATTTTCAAAATTATAACATTTAATAATTATTTATTGAATGGCCAGAGAGATTCCTCTCCCAATAAAAAATTTCCTCCATGCTTATTCTATTCCTTTTCATTTATCTTCTCCCTTCTGTTTTGTCTCTCAGCCGTATGACATGCTGTATGTGCTAAAGCAGGTTGTATTGGACTAAATAACTCATTCTACTTCAAACCATGTGTAAAATGCTTATTATTTGGGAGGGTTCCACCCACTAACAACTCTGGCTTCAGAATATATTGTTTTCAGAGCTCTTCTGACATCATTCAGCATACTGATTGTACACAAACAAATATGTCTGGGCTTGATAAGGCTAAATTGCATATAAGCTCAAGTTCTCTGCACTATTATGTTTAAACAAAAATAACCATGTTATTTCCAGATCCAGGCAGACCACAAGAAAAGCTACTAGTTCTTGCCAAATAGCAAAGGACAGATTTTAAGAACAGAGGGGAAAAGACAAAACTTATTTTCTCTTTTAGAACAAACCAAGCAGAGCATCCAATTGGAAAGCTGGAGGCATTGTCTGATAGACTGGATGGAGCTGAAGCCAGCTTGCCGATGGCTTGGTCCCTTCTAGTCAGAAAATGGCACTCACTAATACTGTACAATGGTAGTGTTTTAGTGAGAGTTCTCCGGAGTAAAGGAGGCAATTGGCAACATACACTGTGTATATAAGTACATCTATGGAGAGATAAATGACAAACTGACATCAAAAGAATAAACTGAGGCAGAGATAAGACAGACAGAGAATTGGAAGGAATCAGCTCCTAACTTTGGAAGGCTGAAGAGCCTCGTGAACATGGTTGGCAAGCTGGAAAGAGAAGAATTAAAATCTGTAGAACCAGTTGCATTGAATGCCTCTAAACCAGGAGGGCTGAATACAATGACTTCTAGTCCCAAAGCTGGCAACCTCCAGAGTCTAATGGGCAGAGAAGAACATGTCTTATCTCCTTCAGTCCTTTTTTTTTCTACCCAGGTTTTCAGCTAATTTGATGAAGCCTTTCAACTTAGGGAGGAAACCTACACCAATATTTAAGGCAGATCGTCTGGAAACACTCTTTCACATAAACAAAATTTGATCTTTGATCAAATATTTAGTGCTTTGTAGGAGATGAGCACATACAAATTTGGTGTTTGAATATTTGGCCCCCAGTTGTTGGCTGTTTGGGGAGGGTCAGGGGCTGTGGCCTTGCGGGAAGAAGTATGTCAAGGGTCTCAGATTTTGAGGTGTGGAAAGCCTACCAATATCCTTGATGTGGTCTCTGCCTCGCATTTCTGGTTCTAGATTTGAGCTCTCAACTCTCAGGCCTGCCTCCTGCTACCTCTGATTGACTATCATGGATTTCAATCCCCTGGAACTGTAAGCCTCAAATCAATTCTTCTCTAAGTTGTCTTGGTCATGTAATTTTATCACAGCAATAGAAAAGCAACCAAGACAAAATCGCTGGTAACCTCATTATTGACACACAAAATGCACCATCACACGGACTTTCAGATTAAACTTCCCAGTCAACTGTAGTCTTGGAGGTAAGCTCTGGCCTAGACTCTTAGGACAGACACCATGTTTCTTCAAGTAGTGATATTATACTCTGCATGCATGTTTCACAATATATGTTCCCCAGTGGTCCACCATGTTGCAGGAAATTTAGACCAACAAGTTTATTAATATCTGACTCAGCCACCTCCTCTATCTACTCTTCTATCAGATGCTTGCTGACACGGCATGCTTTCCCATATGTAACTTTTTGTTGGATTCTTCTCTAATGTCATTGGGCAAATGGATGCCAATGTTTCTGTCTTCAGGGACCTCACATCAGCAGTCACAGAGTACAGTGGAAGACCCATTAAATAACCATGTGCAGACATATAATGGAGGATACTGAAAATGGCAGAGGAATGCTGATCAAAACACTGCGCTGCACCCTTGCTGTGAGCAGAGCAACTAGACCTCAGCAACCACACTGTGGATTGATGACTCTGTACGCTTCATGTTGTCTGAGAAGCTGCAAAGTAATATGAATTCTGAACTTGGATGATAATCACCCAGGTGGAAAGACAGAGAAAGATCTTTCTGATGCAGTGCAGGGAACCCGGCTATGGAGGAGAAGGAAAAGGGAGGTGGGGAGCCTGAGGAGTTCAGAGGGGAAATAATCATGAAAATGGGTAGATGAGGAGGCTTTTGTGCCTTTAGGAATGACATTGCTCCACTTCTGAAGGCAGAGATGGGGATTCTGAAGACAGAGTGAAGGACACAGCTCTGTGTAATTGGATGTGGGTGGAGATGAGCACTTCTCTGTAGGATCTTTGGGGTCCTGGTAGGCAGGCAACTATGCTTTCCCAGGTTAATTACTCAAAATTAGAAAATGCCTTAGCCCCAAACAAGTGTCAGTCTCCATAAGATTAGCAGAAAATCCCAAGGATATTTCCTGGCTCTAGGGAATTAGAGTATCTATTTACCCAGACTATAGGCATAGTTCAGAGAGACAACAAACCTGCCTCCACACAGCTCTCCTGTAATGGGCTGCCTCTGGTCCCCAGTGGTCACCTCTTGGAAGGATCTGGGATTTCTATCTCTTTCTCCACACACTAATTTTCACATTCCCCCTGCCAATAAGGTGGGCAATTAATGTTGCTTGTGACAGCTATTCCAGTTTGGGTCCAGGCCTGTGGGATGGCAATTCTCATTGGGATACTGAAGCATTGACTCTGGTACTGTAGTTAACTGCTACTGGAAGAGAAAAAAAAATCCTGCTACAAGTTTGCGCCTAATCCTATTTCTAAAACTAAATGCATGTGATGTATATAAACAAATCGCCAACGTTTGGTTACTTAAACACAAGCAAATATTTTGTGTATAATATGTCCCTCAGTATGTATTAGATGTTGTTATGTGAATAGAAAAGACAAAAGAAAATGGAAGGGAATCTAGATCCAAGACATTAGACATGCAGCTGGATAAGCCGTGTTTGAGATCAGCTCTCGGTTTAGGCAGGTGTTTTGCCTTAGCTTATCAGAAAATAAAAGAAGTAAGTGATGGAAGAACTATTAAAGGGCAGGAAGAGTCCTTAACAGTCTGTATAACACACGTTGTAACCTATCCCTGATCTTCCTCTCATATATTTCCTGGTATTGGCTCTCTTTTATTATATGAACCTTTAAGTGAGCAAACTGCCATGTATCTCCTTTTCTTGGCTATGGCAGAGCCAGCCTGCATGTCGTTCTCACTCTGAAACACAGATAAGCACAATTAGTCTTTGCCTCACGTCTAGTTATCACTCAGCTGAGCAAGCTGCTGGAGCTTTGCATTTTCAGGTAGCATTCTTGTACATATCTCCTTTTTCTAATTATTTCTACCTGTTCTAATTTGTAAACTGCCATGTGAGATCCAGGGCTGCATTCTGCCAGAATAACCAATATGATTGCAAAAGCAAATTACAGCTACACCCTGAGCTTTGCTCACACACAAAAATATATTACAGATTTCCAGTGTTGTGGGGGAAACACTTCTAGGACAATCTTCTAAATAAACACAACAATTCTAGCCTACTGAAAATTGATATATTCAATTAAATGCTCAGAAGCTGGTTAGCTTTCGATAAATACAACTTAAAAACAGAAGTATCACTGCTCTAAGCATGATGCTGGGTAATGAAGCCTGGGTTATCCTTGCACTTAAGATTTCCACCCAGCAATGTGTAACTTCAAAACTCATATCTGCAACCTCAGAAAGCAATTTATCTCTCATTGGAATTGGCCTGCAATAAATATCATTACTTTAACTTGATATTTCTTATAGTAAAATCTTTTAATTCAAATGTCACCAAAATAAGAAGAGATGGGACAACAAATTGATTTAAATTAAAACCTTTTTTTTTTACACAGAGACCAAAGGATAAAGTGTAGTAGAAAACCTGTGCTCCAAAGCATAAAAATCAAGTAGCTTATGAAATGATGATTATTAGTAAGCCCTGAATTTTCAAACAGTCTCAAATATGTATATAGTTAGAATTATTTCAGTACAAATATACATTTGTTGTACATTCACATATGTGTAGGCATATGTATATATATGTGTGTGTGTATAAACATATATGTGTATATGTATATGTATTTCCCAGTTACAGATTACTTTTAGCTAATCAATATCATATGTGCTAAATAATACTAATGTTCTCTATGTGGGAAAAATTAAGGTCCTGTTATCATAAGTACTTGAAAGTAATAGGATTGAATCAAACTGGCCATGAGTCTGACTTCATTAATTCACAATGCCTCACTCTCTAACTAGAGTGAATTGATGTTTTTGTTGTAGTGTATTTAATCAAACACTAGAGAAGCAAGGAGGAGGATAAGGCAGAGAAAGGAAATGGAATGCAGGCAACTTTTACTTAATATTTTAAGTGTGAAGTCACAGCTGTCAATTCCCATTGACATTTTCCCACACTCCGCTTAATTAGTTCCTTTATTGCTATAAACTGAGTCTGTTTCTGCTTGCTAAGTAAAAAGTGGAAGATAAAGGCACTTAATCTTAGGTTTTGCTTCCCCTCAACTAAGATATTAACCAATCAGTTTGGCTAACTCTTTTTCCATGATGATCTGTTAATAAAAGAGACTAATTTTGAGAGACTTGGAAGTTTGTACCCTGAGTGACCCTAGTGAGGCATCAAAAGTCAACCTAAGATGGGACAAGTCTTCAATTCTTTCTTTCAAAGATGACTTTTAGTTTTTCTTTATGTGTATAAGTATCTGTATGGTTAAGCACAATGGATATGGATACTGGAGGAAGCCAGCAAGATTTTCAGATTCCCTAGAGCTGGAGTTACAGGAAGTTGTAAATTGCTACAAATGTATTCTGGAAACTGAATTCATGTCTCCAGAAAGAGCAGCAACTGCTCTTAACTGCTGAGTCACCCTTGCCCACATCTCTTGTAATTTTAACCAGGTGTTTTGGCTACCACATCCTGAGTTAGCAGAGTGCAGTATGGGCACACTCAGTAGAGAGGACTGTTTAAATAATCCAGAAGACAGCCAAGGGATGGACCCCATGGAATGCATTAAAGTGGTAGAGAGGAAACATGTAAGTTGTGGATGACTCATTGTATACTGACTAGATAAAAGATTCTGTAATTTTGTCTTCTCAGGGCATTGTAGCTTGAGACATTGGGTATCAGTGGTTTAATCACATGAGAAGAAAAAGAAGAGGGCCCTGAGTAAATACACTAGAAAGACTAAAGGTCAGTTTTTAATCCACTGTGCCCTGGCTAGAATGGAACTTAGAGGCAAGTTCAAGTAAAGAGTTCAACCACCGACTGCTTATTACTTATTGGAGACAGTTCATATAATTACAAAGAACTGATTAGCCGATTTAGATACTTAATTAGCTACTAAATTAAATGGTAGAAGCTAAAATAATTGTAAAAATTTGTTGGAGCAGTAGCAGGATAAGGAGGCACCTTGTGCAAGAGCTGAGATTTGGTTTGGCTCTTAGTGTGCTTAGAAGTGTGAAGTGGTCCCCAGGAAAAGCTTTGCTGTCCATGAGTTAAGGAACTGTGTGCCAGAAGACCCCAGAGTATATCTGGGCATGAACTTTATCATTTACTTTTAAGGAGCGCTGTCTTAGTTATGCTATGAATAGCAGTTGTGTGGATAGACATAAGATAAGAATGTCCTCAATAAGTTGCATAGATTACCCCCCATCAGGCAGGAGCAAAGATAGCCTGACTATGTCAAAGATGTGAGCTCATCAGTTACACAGTGTAACTGAGGCATATACATCCTAACATATTCTATTTCTATTGAAAGATGTTAAGATGTATCCCAGCAGAGAAGATAAACTAAGGGGGCTCTCAGGAAATCAGAGGTATCCCAGCAGAGAGGATAAACTAAGGGGGCTCTCAGGAAATCAGAGATAGACATTTACAGGCCACCAGATAGTTTATTGTTTAACGGAACAGGCTAATTCCCCTGGTCAATTTGTACAACGTCTTATTATTGCCTGTGAATACATATCATAAAATGTCCAGTATGTTTTCAGTCATATTCTATGATAAGACCTAGTAAACATCTGTTAGCTGAAATTTGTTAAAAACAAACTTTAAAGTAAGAAAAATAATGGAATAATAACGTACTAAGTATTCATTCAAATGTTAAAACATAGACCATGTTTTATAATGGTTGCATTATGGTATCTTACTAAAGTACCTACAGGGCGATGATTTGTTTATTATCTCATCCCAGTCTCTTTGCTTACAACAGGATTGGGAACAGCTCAGAAAAGTGCATCTTGTGAGTTTCCAATGACTTACTTGCTCACTCATCTGATTATCTGGAAGGCAGTTTGTCTTTCCTTTTACCTTCATCTTACAAATGTGAAACCTCCAGGGTTTTCTATACATATCCTTTTTGAAAATCGTTGTTTCTGTTTGTATGTGAGTGTGAGTTTCTCTAAAATACAGCCAGAACCCATTAGAATACGCTGCCAGAGTCAGCGGGAGGATTTGTGTCATTTGCCTTTCGACTTGAAAAATAGCATTTTGAAAAAAATATTTTTCATACAGGACATTTTTCTCCCTATTCACTTTGATAGCACCACCTGCTTCGGGAAATATATATTTTCCACAAACCACTCAAATGAACTAATCCATTTTCACTATGTGTCCTTTTTGGCAAAATATCTACAGAATTTGCTTTCATAAAGATAAATTCTGTTGCTTTGCTACTGTCTTTATTCCCCCCTATCTCTTCATGATTCCTTGCTTTCTTCCTTGTGGGGAAATACACAGAGAAATGAGATGCTCCAGACAATTAAAACCAGCGAGTGAAGCTCTGATTTTGGACAAATTTATTTTAATCTCTCTCATTTTTTTCCCTTGTAAAATAAGAATGTCGAATCCATGATTGAGTTTTATTTGCTAAAGACTATGCCGTGTTTCGCATGTGATATTCTACCTGGAATCAGAGGTGGCTGTCTTAGGGGCTTCTGTACATCAGACATCACTTTTGGGGGACAATTAGTGGTGCCATCATTGTGGAAGTAATTTTCACATGCTAGAATTGAAGAGGTTGGTACCTTGTCTTTTGAATTTTGTGTGCCCTAATCAAAGAAGAAAAGCCAGGGAAGAGTAGCAGGGGAAGACCCCAGGAGAATGTTTCTTATACAGTATGGAAGTGTTGGGCATCAGCAGACTTTTATGTTAAGGCGTGTCTCATCAGTATCCTGCTTGTTTTCTTTGTTCTCCAAATTGAAGTTCTGTGCATGAGTTTCCTGGTCAGAAGATGTCAAAAGAGACTTGCATTTCATGACAGACCTCGTATTTCTGGGTTATACTTTCTGCATTTAAGCAAATGGCATTCTTCATTTATGTTATTGAGATTTAAGGGAATGCTAATTAGATCCATTATTACCAATACTTTATGTATGCATATGTGCATATATATGAGCATCTTTGCATATAGACATGCATATTTAAACACTTATTCACATACATATCATACTTTAATGCATTCTGTTGACAAAGATAGCTAAATTGATATTCCCTATACAAATAAGACTGAGTATCATTAGATTTGAAACTCTTTTCCCAGGGTTGTATGTGTCACAGGACCCACATCTCCCAGACATTTGAATGGCTTTAATTCATCAGTTCCAGACTGTGGTTTAAAAATGTCATGTGGGTCCATCTTGTGAATCTGACATCAATATTCAGGTATTTCATATTGTGATGACATGCCAAGTACCACCTGTGAAGGAGTTGCAGATTCTTGAGGGAGGGCACTGGAGAGGGGAAGACTGAGGGATGTGAAGGATGAGAAACTACCCCCTGAGTATTTCCTGCCTACTCAGCCTTTGATGCACACAGCCATTTTTAAATACCATACCTTGGAAGTAGGCATTATTACTCACTCACTTGAAGGACAGGAGAGCTTTGAAGTCTGACCAACTTCCTGAAGGTTACATCCCTGCTAAATGTCAGACTTGGGCTTTAAACACATGTAGTGTGACCACAAAATGGGAGGCTTTATTGGCTTCTCTAAACAGCTTCTCCTTTCCCCAGTTCTTAAGCCAAATTCAGTACAAGGCAGACTGACTTCCAATTAGGATTTTAGAGCTAATTTCGACATGGGTACCCTTAATCCCTCCACTGGACAACTTCCTGCCTACTGGCTCTCTCAGTGTTGTTGGCAGCCAGTAAAGGAGGGCTCAGCTCCTGTACACACAACTGATGAGTGATAGATGACATTTTCAGTTGTGACAATTGGTGCATAGAGTGGACCACAATAAGAACAAGAATTTGGACTCTCCTTTGTTTCCAATGGTGATCTACTCCCATGGCTTTAGGTAACTTCGCTCTTGTCTTTCATGCTTATTTCCCTCTTTGAACAATCATGGGAACTATTTAAATTGTTTAGAAAGGAGATACTGTAAATAAATCATTAAAGTGGTCAGTAAGATGACTGATTAGGAAACAAGGAAAAAATCACTACTGTAACTTTTGAGACAAGGTTCCTTTATGTAAGCTAGGGTTCTGAGGCATCAACATAGTTAATCATGAGGGTCATGAGATAGCTTAGCCAGTAAAGTGCTTGTCATGCATGTGTCATGTGTTCAACTCCAAGAACTTTTATAAAAGCTAGATGTGGTAGAGCTGTTCCTGAACGCATGATCCTCCTGCCTCAGTTTCCTAAGAGTTAGAATTCCAGGAGTACCCTGACACGAATAGATTCTTATGGGTTTTGCCCTGTAGCTTTAAGTGCCCACCAGCTGGGGAGGAAGCTGAGGGTGGGAGTCACCCAGGCCTTTGGAATTTGCCCCACATTGGGCACCAGATATTGGTGAAATTATTATGGCCACTCCATGTAGTTAAAAGGTAGGTTTATTTTGTGGGGTAACTTACAAGTGAAGGGATAGTTTACAGGGTCTGGGAAAGGTGTAGCTCAGTCCAGCAGTGTTCTCTGGAGAACTCTGTTTGGTCTATCTCCAGCGTCCAGGGTCCAGGAACCAAGAGAACCCATGCATCCAGATCTCAGGTCTTTAGAGTCCTCTCTCAGTCCTGCCTTGTAGGTGTGACCATTACCGAAGCCTCAGTTGGGGTTGGAACTTCCAGGTCAAAGCTGGAATGGCTACCCACTACAGTGCCCTCTTAATATTCTACCCCCAATGACTATTTTATTTTCTCTCAACTTGAATCTTAAAAAGTGGTGAAAGCTATGTCTCTATCAACAAGGACCAATCCACTGACTTCTCATTAATTAATGTTAGGGGGTGTGGCCCCATGTGTCTATGTAGAAGCATGGTTAGTTTAGCTCCCATGTGTGAGGAGCTACTCACTCTGCCAAGCAGAACTTTGCTTGTTGGCTTGACCCATTTCCTGCAGCTCACACTGGTTCTTCGTTTAGCTGGGACTGAAGTTCACTGCTTTTGAAATGAAGAAACCATTTTCACTTTCTGTGCATCATGCCCTCCAAGTGGGATTTTCCCAAGAGCTTTTCTCAAAAACAAAAAAGGAGAACAGGAGTCTGGTTTTAGAAAGGAGCTGCTGCACGCACAGAGAATCACAGCCCCTGGGGAAAGGTCTCACCACAGGCTATTCTTAGAACTGAGATGTGAGCTTGCAAATGGAAAGTGAAACTCCATGGCATGTGTGCCATGCACAGTGTAGGTGCCTAGGTGCCAGGGAGTGGAAGGACTCGGAGTTGCCTCCTCAGATGGCATATGTCTTCCTGTGCTCCAGAGGGACGAATGTACTCACACTCTTTCTTTGAGCTGTGGAGTTGAGGAGGGAAATGGCTGAAGCAGGCAGTTGTGGGATGCTGAGATGAACAGAAGTCTTTCAGTGACATTTCACTGAGCTAAGCTGAAGGAAGAGGAATAGCATCTCTGAGGATGCTGGCAGCACAGTTCTTGTCTCAGTGACCATGCTAAGGACCAACTCACTGGTTCTCTCTGATGGTGTGTAAAATGCACAAAGTGGTGCCATGGTATCCATGTTTACTTTCTTCCCCATTACTGATTCAGGTATTCCATAGACATATTTGAGTCTATAAACCTACATAGAGTTTGTATTAACCAGGATAGATGGAAAACTTATGACATACTACTTAGAGCATTCCTGATTTTTTTCTTCAGATGAATTCAATATACATTCTGAAACATCAACATAGTCATCATGGCAGTAGTGAGATGCCTCAGGATCAATATGAATTTGGAGTACACTTTCTCACATGCATATATACTATACATATTCATATTATACATATATATTACACGTTCATTGCACACACAGTGCACACTATGCACAACTCATATTTTACACACAGCAATTTTCATTTTCTTAGGTTTCTTTGCTTTAATGTAATGTTCTGTTTGAGACAGAGTCTCATTATGAACACTGTGCTTACTACACTGGGCTCACTCTGAACTTGAGACTCTCCTGCCACCCATGTGACTGGTCACAGGCTGTGCCACCTCATCAGAAAATCAGTATTTACTTGTGCCTCTTTTTTCATTTATATCCATCTGAGTGTGTACACTGGGGAGATAGAAAATTTATAGGCATAAAAGTGAAGCCCAGAGTATCCTACAGTCTCTAATAGCGTCCTTAATATTGTCTACCTACCATGCGTAATTCTGGCACTTATACAAACACTTGGCCTAAAAGAGAGAGAAATAGTCTGTTCTTAATTGATAAATGACCAAAGAAATTAGAAGGAAGTGGGAAACAAACAAAAATTAATCAGTATTTGTATTAATCTAATAAATAGAAAAGCATCCATCTACTGAAAATCAAGGGCAGAAGAAAAGTCAAGCTGTGGCATCACTCAAGCTGCCTTGAGGTCAGTCATAGTTTTCATAGTTTTCCAGACCTAGACCAGACAAAAACAGGGAGGTGTTTTAGGACCCAGCCGAGGAAACCTCCAAAGGCTTTCTCTACCTGTCTGCTTTCATGGAAGGAGACAAGCATGAGAAAGTGTTCTGGAGACCCTGCCCATTTCTTCTGATACTAAAATATGAGCACATAACAAAACCACACTCATGTTCAGTACTGAAAAGCAATAGAAAGAAGTGAACCGTCTTGTGTTTGTTTATAAAGGTGTAGATAAGAATTGCCTCAGAATGTGCTGTCCTTCAAAATAGTCACATCAGTAGGACAAGTTTGTCATTCAGAGATGATGTTGCCCTCAAAATATGAACAGGATCTTAAAAGAATGTCATAGTGATATCATGGTCCACTGAAGAAATAATTCTTATGTCCTTGAAACTCTTCCCAATAACAACAAAAGAAGTTTCCCTCAGGTGCTACACAAATCCAACTCTAAAATGGCATTCAAGTTTTTCTCAAAAAAAAAAAAAGTACATCTAGGGCTGGAGAAATGATCCAGAAGACAACATGCTTGCTCTGAAGACATGAGGAATTGAGTTCAAATTCCCAGATTAAAAAAAAAAAAAAGCCAAGCAATATAGGTCATTCCTGTAATGTCAGTGAGCCTAAGATGAAATGGGAGGTGAAGTCAGGAGAATAATTAGACACCAACAGATCAGTTCATATAGCAGAAAACAACACAGAACCTGTCTCAAACCACATAGAAGGTGTGGATTGACACATGAGGCTCTTCTCTTTCCACTACATGCTTGTTGTGGCACACAACCACCTGTAAATACATACATACACACACACATCACACACATGTGCACATTCATACATACGAATTGTAAATCTACTCTACCATATCATGGTTTTCTGGCATAAAGAACAGTCACTTCATTTGTAATAATTCTTCCAGAGTAAATTTCCCCAAATACTTTTCAGTGAAATGAGACTGTTGGAAATTTCACCTAAGAGTCTACAGATATTCTTCTGACTTAGGGTGTGTTATGAAAGGCTAGTGCAAATATAAGCTATCAGTCTTACCTTCTACTGTGGTAGAATGACTTGAGAGTTTCTATCTTACAAGTAGAGAATAACTTTCCTAAGAGAAGGATTATGCATTGCATTCCTCAGAAATACCTTCTGCAGTATCAAACACAGGTAAGAAACTTTGTAAGTATTCTTTAACCTAGTGATTGCCACCCCTGTCTGGAGTTACCCAGTTTCTGATTTTATGAGTCTTGCATGAGGCTATAGTATAAGTAATTTTTAAATGGTTCCCAGTGATTTTTAGTATGCAGCTGGAATAGAGAATAGCTTGTCAGATTTTCCATAGAAGTTTTTTTTAATGCCTTGGTCTTTCAAATGACTTTTCACTAAACCTTCAAAGGCTGCAATGACTTTTCAAATTGTAGAGACCAAAAATGATAGCAGGCATCCATCATTATCTTAAACATGAAAAATGGGAAAGGCATGGAGAATATTACTGAACCTTTAAACCATTTTCAAAATAAGTATTCAATAAATACATTTATCATAAGGATACTGTTGAATAAGCATGGCAGGTAAAAAGGGGTCAAGGGAATGAAAAGTAAAGAGAAAATTATGCCAACTGAGCAAGGAAGCCACAATCAAGAGAAAGTTCACAAAGCAATTGCTGTGATATGTTCTGTATGCTGTGAATATATGTTGCTCTGATTGGTTGATAAATAAAATGCTGATTGGCCAGTAGTCACTCAGGAAGTATAGTCGGGATAAGCAGATAAGGAGAATTCTGGGAAGAGGAAGGCTGAGTCAGGAGACACCAGCCCTCAGTCCAGGGAGCAGCATGTAATGGCACACAGGTAAAGTCACAGAACATGTAGCAACATATAGATTAACGGAAATGGGATGAGTTTAAGTGTAAGAGCTAGTCAGTAGTGAGCTCTTTAATTAATATAATTAAAGCATCTTTAATTAATATAAGCCTCTGTGTGTTTAGTTGGGTCTAAGTAGCTGCAGAACTGGTGGGTGAGAGAGAATTGTCCTGCCTGAAGGCCAGGTGGGACACAGGAAAACTTCAGCTACAAGCAATCGCTCAGGGTCTAGATATCTACTGTTGGGAAATAGTTACTCTTGAAATCTCAGCTGTACTGTGTTTATCAGGATTTTCTAGAGAAATGCAATTGATACAATGAATATACATTACAAAGGCAATTTATTAGTTTGACTTACAGTGTATATCTTACCTTATTCAAGCTGTGGAGTCCAACAATGGTCATCAGTAAGCTGGAGAAGCTATGAACCCACTAGATCCATGACCTGGAAACCTCAGCAGTCCCAATCTGAAGCTAAAGGCCTGGGTGATTCTTGGAAAGCCAATGGTCTTCAGTCCATGTTGAAAGGCCAAACAAGTTGGATTACAATATCAACTAAGAGTAACAGCAGGAGAGCAGATTAGATGCATCTGTCGGCAGACAGGTATAAAGAACCAGCTTTGCGACTGGATCATCTTATAACTAACTGGTCTGCTTCCTGATGGTGCCACCCATTATGGGGGAGTGTATACCCCTCTCAGTTAGTTCTTCTGGGAGACATATGTACTGACTGCAGACCCTATAGAAGCTAATCTCTTGGTTGCGTCCAAATCTGCTCAAGTGGACTGGACTATCAAGACCAATCATAATGCCTGCCTTCCTTTTTGGTACCTCTTCTTCTCTGTGCCCACTATTGGGTATCTCACTGGAATTTCACATCCACAGCCTCCTTTTCTATAACACACTTCCCTAAGCATGCTCCCCCCAATTTCTCCAATTTGAGCTTTTCATAGAACACTTTGGGTTATAGCAACAAATCTCATCTAGATTTACAAAAGGAGTTGGCATAAGGGGTGCTCTGAGAACACTGCCTGCTAGCTTACCCCTCCCTAAACTTGTCTTTCTTACTATCATTTTCACTTTTGTGTTGGTGGCTGTTCTCCCAGCCTTGGGTTTTAGTTTTTTCACATGGATAGCTCATCTGTATGGATGAAAATGGGTAGAGCACAAGTTGTTATTGTGGCTTGGAACCAAGAGTAGCTAATCAACCCTGCTTCCTCCTTATGAAATTTATTAAACTTCTTAATGGAAAGATTACTGTTCATATTAGCAAAAGTCTAGTGTATTTTATCATCAATAGCAGCAAAGAAATACTGGAGATATTCTAAAACAAAATGTATCTCTGAAAGAGTCTTATATTTAATTATTTTTCTATTATCTTCTTTGTCATAGGTTGATAGAAAGAAAATACATATAATGGGAATAGGGAAGACAGTCTATTCCTGGATGTGCTAGAGAGAGATTCAACTGTCTACTTTGAAAAGATCTAGAATTCCAAGGGTGATGAGACTCTGGCACGCTTGATAAGGAAGACCTGCCCACTCTGGGTAGCACCACACCCTAGGCTGCGTTCCTTGACTCTATAAAAAGAGAAAGTGAACTGTGCACAGGCATCAAGGACTTTCTATTACTTGAGTGAACAAGCAGTGTGATCAACTGATCCAAACTGTGACTGTGTGACACAGTCCTGCTGCTGTGACTCTTGCCTACAAGCCTTCCTGCCTTAACTTTTTTCAGAGTACTTTTAAAACAGAAAAAAGAAAAACAACTAAAACACATAAAAGAAACAAAATACTAGTATAATTAATTTTACTCTCTAGCTCAGTGAAAGTATTCTTTCACATAAATTTATTTTGAAAACATAAATACATGTAGCATTAACTAACTTACATCTAAGTAATCTTCTTTTTATAAGCATTCTAACCAGAAATAACATAAAGCCACTATGAGAAATATGGGTTGTTTCTTATGGCCAGATCCATTCTAAATGGTTGAGCATTTCCTATGAATATCAAGTTATCTGAGCATCACTCCTATATCCCCTATCTTTCTGGTGACTTGGATTCAGCATGTGTAGAACTCTGCTGCATTATACAAGTTAATAAAAAGTTAACTGTATTCTACAATGTATCCATGTACCCAGAGATAAGTGTAGTTTTCATCCTTCAGCAAAGAAGATTCTCTTTGTAGCAGACAGACAGAGACAATTACAGAAAACTTCATTTGGAAAAAATTTAGAGATGGACTAATTTTGGTGCACCCAGTACTGGTAATGCATCTGCAACACAACTTCAGCACATGAGGCTCAGGGAACATTATGGGACAGGGTTTAGAAAGATTGTAAGAGCAGGAAGAATAGAATGCCTGCTCTGAGGTTGAATTCTAGACATAACAGGGAGGCTTCACTCACGACACCACAATATGGTTGCCTGAACAAAACTTGAGCAATGACCATATCAATATATATGCTAACATGGAAGGGAGGAAACCTCACAGGGCTCCATCTCAAGACAAAGAACTATAAAGAACTAATGATTCCCAGTAAACAAAAACTTAGTCTTTCTCAGGGATGAGCTTCCTAATTGGTTATCATATATCAAGAGGTCAACCCTGAATACACACACAAGCATCACTAAATGCATTCAGGAGACTTTTTCATGTATTTATGCATATTGTGTGTGTGTGTGTGTGTGTGTGTGTGTAGCAATATTAATCAAATAAAAAGAGGCCATTAATTTAAGAGTGGGCGAGGAGTGTGTAGACACAGGAAGATTTGAAAGGTGGGGACATGGGAGAGATTGGAGTGAGGAAAGAAAATAAGGGAACCAGGTAATTATGTTATAATTAAAAATTTAAAAACATGTATGAAAATAACTTAAAGTATAATCACTAGGGTTGATGAGAATAGAAATTAGAAGTAGGCACTGGCATTTCCCCACGAGTAAATGTCTGTGCACAACAAGAAGTGAAAGGTATGTGGTTGGAGGTACAGGCTAATGATCTCTGAGAACAGAAACAACTCAAGGCCATTCTAGCGCATAAATATTCCGAGTCCTGTCAAGTACGCTCATAACAGTGTTCTGGAGACAGCATAAAGGGGAAATATGGACTCCATTATCATGGACTTTAGGGCATACTATGGAAGTGAGGGGCAAAGTCTAGAGTGTCAAAAGCTGATGACTTCAAGATAGGAGAATTACATGGGTGTTGTTGAATGAGTGGGAATCACATGCCGTGGAAGTTGTACTCAGATCTTGTGGCAAGCATTGGCTTGAAAAAAATGAGTTAAAATAAGGGATCCTAAGACTTTCTCGGAAAAGTGACCATATCAAATGTGGAGGGTCCTAGAATGTAGATGGAGTTTGGACTTGCAGTAAGAAACTTCCGGAAGCCAGAAAAGTGAGAGAAGGAGGGCTAGACATGAGGCAAAAGACTGCTTCTAATAGCTTGGACAGAAGTTAGTTTTAGCATCTTTTTTCACTAGAATAGAGCCCTGGATCTCTCCACAGAATGATCATTGACGTCGGCATGAGCTCCAGATGGTGACAGTGGAGAGATAGCAGTAACTGCTGTGAGACTTTCAAGTCTGGTTTTAGGATATTTGGCACATCACTGAACGTGCAAACATACAACTTGGTGCTTAAATTGCCATTTTATATCTTTAATTTTTAAGGAAAAATGGGGTCTGCAGCAGGAAATTTTACAAGTAATATCAGGGGTTTGTCACAGATAGAGGATATTAGCCTGGCATGGGTAACTTATGTACCACAAGTTACATATTTTAAGTGAATGTTCACTGGATCATTTAACTTGGCATTTACAACTTGTGTTGAAAATAGAAACTTTGCTTGGCATGCAAGGTATAAGAATTATCTTCCACGGAGAGATAAAGAAAAACTGCATCTAGGCAAGAACCGGAATGCACCAAACTTCTTTGACTTTGGGAAGGTTACAGACAGCCTGACAATGCCTATGATTTATCATGAGCTTCAGAAGGGCCTCAATAAAGTTCCACATGACAGGTGTCCATTGAAAGCAAGGGGTAGGCATACCCAGGGTAGGGCATGGTAGTGAATAGAGATGAGCTGGGGGGTGTACTGAAGACAGAGGCACATCTGACAGGAGGAGCAACATTGCTTTTTAGAGAAGTCTGCTAATAGCTGAGCTATTTTCTTGTAATTGTGTTGGTTTTTGGAGTGGAGACCAACATCTTGGAATGTTTATTGTGAGAGAATTGCAGAAACTGAATGAACTAGGTGCTTAATAGCCTAGATAAGATTAATTTCGAGTTAAACTGCCCCTAGCCTGGTTATGTTTTTACAGATTGCTGCAGTGTTTGATCAGGAAGGAGGCAGACAATAAACACCCTCAGTGAACCAGTGAGCTCACTTGTTAAACCATAGAAACAGTTCCAAAAGCCAAGATGCACAGAAGGAACGTCAAGGTACAAAGGAGCAAACATCAGGCTGGGAAGAGGGGATCTAGTTCCAACCTAAGGTTCAATCAATCCTCTAAATCACTGGATCTAATTTTGAAGCTATAAATGAGCAAATTTAGTAAAGGAAGGGCTCTTTCAGTAACATCCTCATGCCATTCTGATTTTAATCAGAATGCATAGGTTACATATTTAGGCAAAGCGACCAGGCAATGCCTGGATGATTCCATTTCACGGTTAGAACAGCACGAAGCCTCCCCCAGTCCCTAATCCACACAATGAACACATAATACAAATAACAATGAAAGAAATGTGAAGCATTTTCTGTAGATTAAAGTTGTTTTTACAAAATTATAGGCCATATTTTTGGATGTATGCTCTCAAGCGAATTAATACTGCTTGCAAAAAAAAAAGAGAGAGAGATGTGAGTGTCTCAAGTATATTGGATACATAAAAGCCAGAGTATGCATAATCGTCTTGCAAGAGTCCTTAAATCTCTGTATATAAACTGTTTAAAAGTAAATTAAAATTATCCCTTAATGAAATACAAATCTGAAGTCACTTGAATAACTAATCATTTTATGACCCATGCAGTGAATTTTTAATGCCTACTTCTACCTGATTATTTTAGATATGTCTGTGTTGTAAATTAAAAGCTACATAAATCATTAATGTGTTGATACAGATCAGTGAACTGCTTACACTATGTGTGATTCCTTAGGACACACAATGTCTGATCCACCTCCCTCCCTTTCAATTATATGGCAGCCAAGCACCTTCATGTTCATCTTTTCTAGGGTCTCATTTGGTGGAACTACAGGATAGCAACCTTAACATTTTTCCTCTAAAGTGCCATGCTTGCAGTCAAAGGAGATTCATGCTGTAGAACAAAATGGGCTCCAAAGCCAAGAATATGGACACAGACTGTAGGAAAGGAGACATTAATTCATTTATTAAAATCTGTGTTCCTGAGAAATGAGTACCAGAACATCTGTAATTTGTTGGGTTTATGACGCTCTTCTACCTTCCCAGAAAAGGCTGCGTTCTTTCTGTCCCTTCAGTTACAAGGTTCCTCTTGCCTGCTAGGAGGGCCCTCATTTTCTCTCTTCATCAATTTAATAATTACACATCCTTTGGAGGCCTTCTCAAGATCTGTATATTCTAAGATGCTGATCAAGTGCACCCATAATTAAAACAAGTGCAATTCATGTCAGAGAAACTCTGCTAAATTGTGTATGGAGTATCTGCTATAATAATGAATTTCTTCTAGGTGCTATAGATAAATGAAGATGAGTAAGACGTAGTCCCCAGAGCGTAGCAGGGAACATCAAAATAGACAAAAAGAGTCAAAAGCTAGCATATGCTGTGAAAGAAAATCAAACAAAATGTTATAGCTATATTATAGGCGAGGAATTAATAAAGAATTCACAGGATGAGCAAGAAATTGTCATAGAGACGTGGTCAGAGAAAAGCAACAGCAAACACCCCTTCTGTCTTAAGCATAGAAGCAAATGTAACTCTGCTTCTGAGAACACACACACACACACACACACACACACACACACACAGGTTTAATTTGGAAATTTTCAAATTGAAATGAACTAAAAGATTTTAGGCACTGGTAAAGGAAGGAGACATCTACCCACTCAGGTCCTCTCCTGCCCAGTCTGCCCATGAATGGAAACCTGCTCTCTGGGAACTCACCTCCCCACTCAGGGAGGACCCCTGTAAGGGCCAAGGGGGCCCCAGTCTCAGACCTTCCCAGGGACTGGGGCCAAACTCAGTATATGGCCCACTGATGAGCTTCTTCTGCCTTATCAAGCCATTATCAGAGAGGCTTCCCCATGCAGCATATGGGAACAGATGCAAAGTCCCATACGCAGACATTACACAGAAAGGGAGTCTAAATTAGAGGAAGAATCTAAATTTCCCTCCCCTCAGAGTTTGGGGAATCCTATGTAAGAATCAGAGAGTAGAGGCCACCAGAAGAAAAGGGCCCTCTAAATCAACTAGCAAGGTGCGTAGGTGCACAGGAGCTCACAGAGATTGAAGCAACAAGCACAGAGCCTATGTGAGTCTGTTCCAGGTCCTCTGGGCAGGAGAGGACCTGAGTGGGTAGATGTCTCCTTCCTTTACCAGTGCCTAAAATCTATTAGTTCATTTCAATTTGAAAATTTCCAAATTAAACCTGTGAGTGTGTGTGTGTGTATGTGTGTGTGTGTGTGTGTGTGTGTGTGTGTGTGTTCTCAGAAGCAGAGTTACATTTGCTTCTATGCTTAAGACAGAAAGGGTGTTTGCTGTTGCTTTTCACTGACCACGTCTCTATTAGCTCATTACTTTTATGGGACTCCTAACTGTGAAAAGGAATGGGTGTCTGACTCATGTACCTGATCTAGGGACTCTTTTCCTCATGTTGGACTGCTGTATTCAACTTTGACAGGATAGTTTTTGCTTCATCTTATTATTTTTGTCATGTTTGATTGTTAACTCTTAGAAGCCTGTTGTTTTTGAATGAGATACAGAAAGGATGTGGGAAGGAACTGGGAAGAGTAAAGGGATGAGAAACTATAATCAGGATATACTGTATGAGTAAAGAATCTATTTTCAATTAGAAAAATCTGTTAGAAGGGGGGGTATTTTAGTCTAGGAGATGAGTTAGTTATTAACAGTACCATAGAGTTCTTCAAAAGACTTAAGTTCATTTTCCATTACCCTATTTGGGCTGCTCATAACCAGTTGTAGATCCATCTCCAGGGGACCCAACACCCTCTTCTGGACAATGTAGCCACTTTCACTCTCTTGGCGTAGGCTCACACAGCCACACACATACACATAAATAAAAATAACAATGAAAGTAAATCTTTTCTATTTTTAATGTCAGATTTGTTCCCTCCTCTCAGAGCTCATAGACACTCACAGAAGAAGGAGACAGAAAGCATGTAAGAGCCAAAGGGCATGGAGGAGATCAGGAGAACAAGACCCTCTGAATCAACTAAGCAAATTTGGTATGAACTTACAGAGACCAAAGCAGCAAGCACAGGTCCTACAATGGTCTGCACCAGGTCCTCTGTGTATATATTATAGCTTTCAGTTTAGTATTTTTATGGGATTCCTGAGTGTGTGAACCAGTGGGTCTCTGACTCATGTGCCTGCTCTTGGGACTCTTTTTCCTTTGGTTGGGTTGCCTGGTCCAACCTTGATGTAATGTTTTTTGTTTGATCTTCTTATATTTTATTTTGTCATGTTTCCTTGTTATCTCCTTGAAATCTGCTATTTTCTAATGAGAAACAGAAAAGGAGTAGATCCTGGGGTAATAGAGGGAGGAGACACTGTTTTTAAGGATATATTATATGAGAAAAGAATCTATTTTCAAGTAAAACAGAAAAAAATTTAAAAAAATCAAAACTTGGGAGTTTATAGCTTTCACTGCTGTCAAACATTTGATTAACTCAAACACACTCTGCATATGAGTAGATGAATTGTTCGACTTATCCACCTGAGACATGACATGGCCAATGACCCATTCCTTTTTCATTTGCCAAGTGTCCATAAGGTTCTGTTTAGGTATCACACGTTCAGTTCAATCCTGAGCTGAGAAGTATAAAAATCCCAGATGGAATAAAACTTACATTCAAGTGGAATAAGACAAGCAACATAAAGGAAATAAACAGACATCTATTTTCACATCATAAAAAGAAAAGTGAAGAATGAACAAAATGGTGTACCCTGGGATGGTTGCAGAAGACATTTCTGAAAACACTTTACAGAGACAAAACAAACATTTGCCATAGCAAGAGGAAATATTGTGCATAAAGCCAGATAATCCAGTCATTTGAGGCAGGTCTACTCAAGATATTTAGGAAAGAAAAAAAATCATGCAAATTAAAAGTTCGGACTTTGTTTTCAGATGACTTGAACTTGTATATAGGAAATCAGAAGTACACCTGAAGTAAACTACTTCAGGAAGGTCAAAGATGAAGGATCAACACATAAAGAATAATTATAACATTATGTAATCCCTTTGAAAATGTAAAAAAATATATTTATAGCATAAATTCATTCATCATAAAATAATATTATAAGAAATATACTTAACAAAAGAGTGAATGATTTGGCATGAAAGTTACAGAATGCTGTTGAAAGAAGTTAATGAGGTTCTATGTTGAAAGACATGGATTGGAAAGCTGCAATTACTAACAATGAAGTACCTACAGATAACACACAATGGTTATTGACATCCTTTATATCTTTTTAGAAAAATAGTCAAAATGATGCTAATATTAATATGCAAAACAAGAGAATCTGGATAATCACAATAATCCCAAATGGAAAGAAAGCTTTACCAATTTTAAAATATAAAACAGAACTGTAATAATCAATATTAGATTATGTGAGCATTCATATACATATATATGTATATAAATAAATAAATAAATAAATAAATAAATAAATAAATAATTGAACTTCCCACAATAATTCCACACTTTAATTTCAACTGGTTTTTAATAAGTTTGTTTATTACAGAAAGAGTATGGGAGCAGTAGTTTTCTGTAAATATTTCTGAGAAATTGTATGGACAAAACATAATTAAGCTTGACTCCTATATCATACTATATGCAAAAAATAAAACAAATCATTGATTTGAATAAAAAAGCTGAATAATCAACCTGTTACAAGACAGTGCAAAAGCATTTTCTTGTCACCTTGGATTGACAACTCATCAGAGGCCTATCCTGCAAAGCACATGAGAAAAAGGCAAACGTAATTTTGTTTCATCAAAATTAAAACTATCCCATTCCAATAGCACCATAAAAATAAATGTATGCATTGTGAAAGGCAGATTTCACTTCAGGGCACCTCTTCAGCATGCATATATAATCTATGATTTCAAAGGATAAGAAAAAAGATTCCCTCTGGGAGAGAGATGTGAGGGAAGCCAGCACAAAGCACCTTCAGTCTTGATGAAGTTGCCTTCTACCATGACAGGTGTGTGTGAAGTTATTATGTGATTTCCTCAAAATATTTAATGGTACAATTAAGATAACTATTTACCCCTGGTAGTATATTGATCCAGAAACACTATAAAAATTTGTAGCTATTAAAATCTAGTTGACAGATTATTATTTTTTGGAATAGGATTTATTTCTAATTTCGAATTTACTACTAGTATTCTAGCCTTAAAAATAGGCTTTTTGAAGCAATGAAGAAAAGGAAATAGAATGGAAAGAAGAGAATAAGATCAGAGATGCCAGAATAAACTTATCTTTACCATATGTGTTTACTTAAAAGTTTTGAACATATTTCAGGAATGGATGTATGTTGTTTCTCTGTATTGCATTTGATCTGAATGTAGTGAAATACATTAACTACAGCAAGAATTCTAGAATGAAGCAGAAGCAAGTTAAGACATTGGCAATAGCCAAATCTTGAAAAATAAATGTAAAGAGAAAGATATAAATGAGCCATGGCTTTGATTTGATTCTACTGAAGTTCCTTATAGGATCTTTGTAAATGTAAAGTTATACCAAACATTCATTTCAAAAGCCATGTATTTATTTTATGTGTGTATGAGTGTTTTCTCTACATAAATGAATGCACCCCATATGTGTGCTTGGGGCCTGAAGAGGTTAGAAGAGGAGGTTGGATCATTTGGAATTTGAGTTTTAGATGGTTTTAAGCTACCATGTGAGTGTTGGGACTTGAATCTAGTTCTTTGCAAGGGCAGCAAGTGATCTCTTTAGGTCCACATACAAATATTCTCTTTTGTTTTCTGTCATCCCTTCCCTTCCATCTCCACTTAAAATCAAACATCCCATTGTCTGTTTTTCTCTTCATATCACATGTGTCTTATTGTATTAGTCAGGGTTCTATAGAGTAACAGAATTAAGAGGGTGAACTTTTCTCTATATTTAGAAAAAGTAATTCATTAAAATGACCTATAGGTGTGGTCTGGCTAAACTAACAATGAACAGAAGGTGCAAGAATCCACTAGTTGTTCAGTTGACAAGCCTATATGTCTCAGCTGGTCTTCAACACATACCTGAATCCCAGAGAAATAGGCTCTAATGCCAGGTATGGAATTGACTTGCTTTTGAGACAAGTGCAAGCAGGCAAAGAGCAACAGCTTCTTTCTTCCATCTCCTTATACAGTCTTCCAGCATAAGGAGTGGAACACAATAGAGTTGGGTCCTTCCTATCTAAAAAGGTCTTGACTAAAGTTGTATCTTTTCACCTCTAAGAGCTGAACTAGAAGCTGGATCTTCTCACTTCAAATTGAGCAGAAATGCATCACAGGTGTGCCTCTCCATTTTGAGGTTTTTGTTAATTTCAGATGTTGACAAGCTGACAGCTAGGAGTAGCCATCACACCTACTATCCCCCTCACTAGGTCCATCTTCTTCCTAGTTTCCTGATTTCTGAATTACTGCAGGTAACGTAATCAAATCTAGAGACTTGAGCTGAAATCTAAAGATATGCAAGTCTGTGCTCCCTTTTTCTCTCTGGGTCTGGGTTATATCACTTCATAAAATATTCTCTAGTTTCATCCATTTACCTGTAAATGTCATAATTTTATTTTTCTTTACAACTGTATAGAATTCCACAGTGTATATGTACCACATTTTTCGTTATCCATTCATTGTTGAAAACCATGTAGGCTATTTCCATTTCTCGCTATTGCTAATAGAGCTGCAATGATCATGTCTAAGTAAATATCTCTAGTAGAAAATCCAGACCTTTTGCTACCAATGAGTAGAGTAGCTGGGTCATATGGTAGATGTAATTTTAGCTTTTCAAAAATTCTGCACACTGATTTGCATAGAGATTGTACCACTTTACAATCTCACCAACAGGGAATGAAGTCCTTCTTTTCTTATATCATTACCAGCTTTTGTTTATACTTGTTTTCTTGATCTTAGACATTCTGACTGGGGTAAAAAGAAATTCAAAGTAAGTTTGATCTGCATTTCCCTAATCACTAGAGATGAGGAATATTTTTTGAGATATTTCTTAGATATTATCATTATTCTTCTTTTGAGCAGCTCTCTGCTCAGAACCATAGCCCATTTTAAATGGGTCATTTATTCTCTTGACTCCTTTTTTTTTTTTTTTTTAGTTCTTTACATATTCTGGATACTAATACATTGTCAGATATATAACTGCCAAAGATTCTCTTCTATTTTGGGGGAAGGGCCTTCCTCTTCATTGAATTTATTATTTCATATCATGTATGTAATCTTTTTTTGTTTTATGAGATTCTGCTTGTCAATTGATGGTCTTAGTTCATGAGCAAGTGGACTCATGCACTTGTGACCTGTAGGGAGCTACCAGGGTTTCCTTCTAGCAATTTCAGTTTCAGACTATACATTGAAGTCTTTGATGTATTTGCAGTTGACTTTTGTGCAGGGTGATAGATACAGCTCTAATTTTCTGCTTCTATATGTGAGCATTTGGTTTTCCAAGCACTGTTTTTAAAAAAATACTCTTATTTTTTATGTCTTTGTTAAATATTAGATAGCCATCATTGTGGTTATGTATTTTATACCTTCTGTTTTGTTCCATGGGTCTACATGTCTGTTTTGGGGAGTGGCAAGCTATTTCATGACTATATGTCTGGAAGTTGACTTAAAATCTGGGCTTTTGTACTATTCCTTTTGTTTATGATGGCTTTTGACATCTGGCGACTCTTGTACTTCCATATGAATGTTAGGATGTTTTTATATTTCTGTGGAGACTGTCATGGGGGATTAACAGGGATTACGTTAAATCTATAAATTGCTTTGTAAACGATGGCCATTTTCATAAGATCAGTTCCAACAACCCATGAACATTGGAGATATTCTCATTTTCTAATGTCAAGAAAAAAATCTCTTTCTTTGCAAATTTAACAGTTTGATTGTCAAAGTCTTTTACTTCCTGGGCAGGTTTATTCCTAGTTATATCTGAAGATATTATACATAGAAATGTTTCCGTGAGCTCGTTCTCATATAGCAGTTACTAGTATATAGACAGACTACTGCTTTTAATAAGTTGATGCTGTATCTTACAATTTCCCTGAAACTGTGATAGTTTCTAGAAATTTTCTGTTGGAATTTTTTAGATTAGTTATGCATAATAACATAGTGCCTGCTAATAGGGATAATTTAACTCCATCTTTTTTTATGTTAGTACACTGTTAACTTCCTTCCCTTGGGTTATTACTGTATCTAGGACTTTAAACGCCGTGTTAAAAATGAGTGGGGATAGTGGGTAGCCCTCTATCATTCATGATTTTCGTGGGATAGCTTGGAGTTTTTTCTCCGTTTAGAGTGCTGATGGATACAATATTGACATTATAGAATTTATTGTGCTGAGATATATTCCTTTCAATAGTATTCTCTCTAGGACTTTTTATTGAAGGCATGTTGAAATTTATCAAAGAAATTTTCTGCAGCTATTTAAGTGGTTTTATTATTTCATAAGATTACTTAAAATATTTTATATACATGACTTCATACACACACACACACACATATATATATAAATGAATGAAATAGAGTGACATTACATGATTTGAAAATTCTTCCCCCAAAGTCATATTCTATATAACAAGAACCCAGTGCTAGGCCAGAGAAAGAAGAGGAAGTTTTTTTCTAGTTATTAGTCAGGGTTCAAAGAAGCCCCCCAAACTTTATAGGCTATTGTCACTGCCCTATGTTGCCTCTCGGAAGTTGAAGATAAGACTCCATTGCTGACAACACTACCGCTTTAGAGAAATAACTGGAAGCAAAGATGCTGGAACTGACCTGAAAACATTCATGCTGATCCATGTTACTAAATTGTGTGATATAAGGTGACAACTTAGAAGAACAATCAATAATCATGTTTCACTATAAAGCCTGGGATGCAAAACAATGATTGGCCCAGAAAAACGTTTTCAATAATGCAGTAGTGACACTTATATATGGGCATAACGAACCTGTCTAATTGCACTTACGGCTTGCTCAATAGGTGGGAATTCATGCCTATAAAGCTAGTCAACTATCTATGGCTAGAACAGTCATATACTCTACTGGAGACCCTACTATTGTCATTTTTCTAATCCAATATAGTTTCTGCCTATATTCTAAACACTTATCCTCATGCCCAAAGATAAATGCAACTCTACACCTCACTAAAGTTGTACCCATACTTGTTGACTCTCCAAGGAAGGCCTTACCCTTTCTGAGGAATGAATGGGGGTGGATTGGGAGAGGTGGGGGTGGGGAGCAAGAGCAGGGGAGGGAGGGGGAACTGTAGTTGGTATGTCAAAAAAATCAAAAAATAAATTAATTAAAAAAGAAGTACACACACATGCACACACATGGATACATTATGAATTTGTGGATTAGTAGGATCATAGGAGATATAAGAATGGTTGTGGGGGTAGAGGGAGTTGTGGAGATTATGTAAATTCAGTGTCCTTTTGTAAGAAACTTTAAAAATTGAAATAAAAAACATGAATTATCAATTGAAATCCTGATGTGTGACACAGCTTTCAGAATTCTGCGAATTTCCCAGTTGGATTGATATGCGCTTATCTGTAGGAAAGTACGAAAGCCTATGTCTGGTATCTGTGGCAGTAATCATTTGGTGATTGACAGGTGGTTGCAAACAAGGAATATGTGCTCTGGGTTAGGACCCCCATGTCTTCCCAGTTCCATTACCTAGGACACATGAGGTAGTATGTGTCTTGCTGAGTGACTGCAAATACATAATGGGAATAACAGCTTAGGTTCAAATTCTTTTGAAAATTATGTGACTTAACATAAGAAAAGTGATTAGAACAATATCTACCATGTTACAATTTATAAATAAAGATTTGTTTTAGTTATTCTTTCATTATATAACTGTCTCATAGGATTCCAGGACTAATAAATAGTTAAGAGCCACTGATGGGAACCAAAAGGTAATTTATTCACTCCCCCAGTGTGACTTTTGTCCTTGAAACACACAAATATTCAGGAGAACTTGTACATCTGTTTTAAGTATGTTTCTGTTTATCATGCCATTTTCCAAAAACCACTGGAGATTTAATAATATTAAACTTATTTAAAAACAGGTGTCATGGGTCAATATACTGACATCCTCCCAGCAACCATGTACAGTAGTGGAGGAGTTTGTTCTTTTAGAAAAGGCCTTGAGTGGGGCCTTTTGGCTCCAATGACATCAAAGAAAAAGTCTTCACACAATAATTTGCTATGAAAATGTGAAACTATTAATAAGAAACTAAGTCAACTGTCATATAGTTTCTGACTATCTCTTCTGAGCTAAACTTTCACATAGATTGAGTGAGGGATGTCCAGGGAAGAGATAATTCTCAATATGTCAGCTTGGTCACATTAGGCATATATGTTCAATTTCACGTATGCATGAATACATAACAATTAGCAATATGAATAAAGCATAGTGTGACTGTCGTAAGCATGACTAGCCAGATTGCTGAGGACATTATTCACAGAACAAAAGCCATTTTCACTTTTGACCTCCATTGGTTAGGCTAGAAACGGTTCTTTAAAATCCATGTGTGATTCTGGGTATTGAGTTGAAGATGGAGAAACGGAAGCTGTGAAAGTTTGGATGTTAGACATACATCATTCATTACTAATCCATTCCCAATCAAAAAGCGAAGTGTAAAATTCATTCTGTCCTGTATTTAATAATCACAACAAAGGAAAAGCCAAAGGAGAAAAATAGGGAGAGGGAAAAAGAAGGAAGGAAGGAAAGAGAAATTCAGAGATAAGACACAGTGGAGAAAGAGACAGGAACAGAAGATGAGCAGACAGAACATGAAAAGGAGCAAGAATCAGGGTGGATATAATGGAGAGAAAGCCCCTAGAAACACTCTGGGATCATTTGTCCTGCATAAGCAAGTGAATGAGCAGCCAGCTGCCCAGGGGTTTCTCTGTAGGAGCTAGAGTGCTGGCTGGAAACAGAGGAAAGCCATGACAAATCTGGAAAGCACTTGAACATGAAGAGGAGGGCTCCAGCCTCTGATTGGATTATTAGTCCTTGGGTTTCTTTCTGTGTTACCATGGGGTCTCCAGTTTATGTCCTCTATAGGTCTGTAATGTTTATCCTCCACTTGGCATACATTGGGTTGTGGCTAATAGTGCCCCCCTCCCCTGTTTATTTCTGTTAGTTTTTTTCTTTCCCTCATTTACCTTCCCAAGATCTTCTTGATAGTCACTAAAGAATTTTAATTCAGGCTCTGCTTCCTCTATACTATCGTCTTTCCTGCTAAGCAGGTATGCTTGCCCATTGAGTAGAGCATGGTGAAGTTGCTAGGGTCAAGATAGGCCTCTTTCTTAGTGCTCTTCCTAGGGAGAAGAAGGCACAACAAATTCCATTGCCCTCGGGGCAATCTGTCGTTCCTACTTACCAATGTGTCTCTGTACAAACATAGCCTCTGCATACTGAGGGTATAGATGGCCCCAGGAACAGTGTCACCTTGTTTTATAAGGAAGATGGGACTTCTCTCCACATGGTAACAAAAAGCCAGGCTGCCCTGGCTAGTATGATGCTGAGATCTAAGAAAGGAGAGATGGCATCACATAGAAAGGAAAGAATTAAGACCTGTCCAGACAGCATGTTAACAGCCGAGACTCAATCACTAACAGAAGGTTTCTGCCCTCCATGAGGCTTCAGCTCTATCATGCTGAACACAGGAGCCTGTAGCCTCACTGTGCACAGGTAGGCTGTGTAGGGAGTGTAGGGGTATGTGATTTTCTGTTCAATGTAACCTTAACATAGAAGAGGAGTGACATTTGAATCTCAGAGATAAACTAAGTGCTTTGATTTCCCCTATTTACTTTTTCTCATTCTCCTTTTATTCCTTACTGTCGAATGCCCTATAATGGATGTAAAACATGATGTTATCAACTCTCTTATTTTCTCATTTTATCTCTGCCCGTCCTTCCAAGTTGTGAGTCAATGTTGTTGTAATTTACTACAAGTGTTGAACTTTTTTTCTTTCTTTCTTTCCTTTCTTCATTCTTTCTTCCTGTTTATTTTTCTTTTTTCTTCATTTTATTTTTAAAAATTACCTTGTAAATTTTTATTGCCTTTATTTATTTGTGTGTGTGTGTGTGTGTGCAATGATATAAACGTGAAGATCAGAAGACAGTTTATGGGAGTTGGTTCTCTCTTTCTACTATGTGCATTCTGGTGATTGAACTCAGGTCACCCAGTTTAAGATAAGTTATATTCTTGATCTAATTATTTAATTCAAGACATACATGTGCATGCATGGCAACACTCAAGGCCCAATGCCAGTGAAGCTATGAGAATGTCTGGAAACCAGGCATAATAGAATGCACTAAGACATTTACTTTCCTTCCAACTAGAAGGAAATTCCAGATATTTACCAATTTTAGCACCATACAGATTTTTGCTTTCAAGGTGGTTTTTCATTTAATACTGTACATAAAATATATTCTTGAATATTTTAATGCCTTGGTAAACATTGCCCTGGAGCCACTGAAATGGTCAAAGTGATGTCATGGTTTTTTTGCTGCCTAAGTAGTCCTCCATTGTGTATATGTACCACATTTTCTTTATTCATTCTTCAGTTGAGGGGCATCTAGGTTGTTTCCAGGTTCTGGCTATTATGAAAAATGCTGCTCTGAACATAGCTGAGCAAGTGTCCTTGTGGTATAAGCAAGCATTCTTTGGTATATTCTCAAGAGTGGTAACATTGGGTCTTGCGGTAGATTGATTCCCAATCAAGATCTATCCCTGACGTTTTGGAGCCAGTGATCTATGGTGGAACACCTTGCACAGCCTTGATGCAGGAGGAAGAGTCTTGGATCTGCCTCAACTGAATGTATCAGACTTTGCTGACTCCCCATGGGAGGTTTACCTTTTGGAGGAGAGGATGGAACCATGCATTTATAAAAAAGTTTTAAAAATGAATAAATACATTTTCAAAATTAACATTGTGGAATTGTTTTCATTTTCCAACTGCAGAATTAAATAGCATTCCTCTGTTAGCTCTCTGTTTCAGTGACAAAATATGCAGGAATATCAGCTTATAGAGGAGAGATTTCTTACAACACATGATTTCAAAAGTTGTAATCCCTGTGCAGCTAGAAAGGAAAGTTAGGGGTGGGTGGGGCTGAAGAGAAAGTAAGGAAAAGAAAGAGATGGAAGGAAAAAAAGAAGGAAAAGATTCCTGACAAGGCAAGTCCTCAAGACGTGTCCCAAAGACCCAAGAACTCTGCAAAGGCTCCATACAGTGTGCACCATACCTCAGCAATCTACTCAGCTGTGAATTATTGGATAGCTCAGTCTACAGTTGAAAGTATAACTCTCTGACCATATCATGACTGAAAACTCCTGAACTGGCAAAAAACAAAACAAAACAAAACACATTTAACACAGGATGTTTGTGAGGTATTTGAGATCGAAACAATACTGCCTACTCTGGTGATATATTGCGTACCCCAATAAAGCTTACCTGGGAATCAGTGGACAGAAACTGCCACTAAATTAGACATAGATATCAGGCAGTGGTGGCACACATCTTTAATCCTAGCACTCTGGATGTAGAGATCCATCTGGATCTCTGTGAGTTCAAGACCACACTGGGTTACATGAGAGAAACAAAACTAGACAGTGGTGACACATGCCTTTAATCCCAGAAAGTAATATGGCAGGACACAGAAAGGTATATAAGGTGTTATTAAACAGGAACTCACTCTCTTGAGACTGAGGATTTCCTAGAAGTAAGAACTTGTGGCTGGCTTGTTCTGCTTCTCTAATCTTTCAGCTTTCACCCCAATATTTGGCTACTGGTTTTCTACTAATAAGACCTTTTAAGATTCATGTTATAGCCTACTGTCTTGAAGAGCAAACATCATAGGCTGGGATGGATGTAGTGTGTGTGTCTACCAAGACCTTGGTGCATCACATGCTCCATAACTTTCCAACACTGTGCCTACCATATGATGTGCCCCTGGGTTTTGAATGAAGTGGTGTTCATGTAAGTTAGTAATATTGTGCCTAGCAAATTCTAAGTGTTTAAGGAATTCTGGATCTCCTGATCCTTGGAACTCACAACCAACCTCATTGTCCTCAAATGTACCCTTCACATGTTAGGACATAAACTGTGTCACCAAGGCCAAGAACAGCAAAAGGAGTCATGGTAGCTAGTTCTATGTCAACTTGATAAAAGCCAGAGTCATTTTGGAAGGGAGAAACAATTAAGAAAATCCACACCAGATTGTCCTGTGGGTAGCCACATATTGCATTTTCTTTGCTTGATGATTAATGTGAGAGGGCCCAACTCACTGTGACCAATGCTACCCCTGGGCAGGTGGTCCTGGGTGCTATAAGGAAAGAAGCTGAGCATGTGATGGCAAAAAGCCAGTAAGTATCACCGCTTCATGGCCCCAGCTTCATTATCCACCTCCAGGTTCCTGCCTTGAATTTCTGCCCTGACTTCTCTGGATGACAGACTACAAGCTTTAATATAAAATAAGTGCTTTTCTCCTGAAGTTCATTTTGGGCATGAAATCAAGTAATTCTAACTTCTCAGCATAAACCTCATGTTCTGAGCAATAAAGAAGAACAGAAAATAGATGGAGTTTTCCCTATTTGCAGCCCCAAAGTCCTCACAGTTGAAGGTGAAGTTGGGTTTGCTTTTGTCTGATTCTTTTATGTTAGCAAAACTCAAAACAAGGACTTAGTATCTTTCTATGTGTTGCTGAAAAAGATTCTCTATACACACAGCTCTTGCAAAGCAGTGAGAGCAAGCTAGTTATAGGTGCACTGAAATTAAAAAAAAAGGGCTCCAGTTATTGGTATTACTGACAGAACATTATGAACTCTTCATTATAGATTTAAAGTCTCCAATTTTCTCATTTCCAGTCTTTTAAAATTCAAAATTAGATCATATTTTATGCTTGCAGGGTGTTTTTTTTTTCAATAAATACAGCCTTTCTAGATTGCTTCCTTTTCTGCTTCTCACATCTGGTTGGTTATGTCTCCAATTAAATTGCATTCCAATTTGTCATAGAATAGTAATAATAATAAAACTTCTGGAGATCAAACAAAGCCTCCCCAAGGAGTTTTTCCTCTCATACCCAGAACAGCACACAGCTCACTCAGAACAGTCAACAGTGACTAGGGACCACTATGTTTTAGATATGAGGACTGAAACTCGGTTCATTTTTTTAATAAGAAGGAAATTGGAAAAAAAATACCACTCCAAAGTCTGTTTTCCTTCTTTTCCTTCCTCCTTCCCCTCCTTCCTTCCTTCCTTCCTTTCCGTCCTTCTTTCCTTCTGTCTTACTTTTCTTTATTTGTTTGTCGGTGCACACGAGTGAAGGTACATGCAGCTAGAAGATGGCTTTTGATTCCCTGGAGGTTGTACGTTGCCATGTGTAAGGTGCTAGAAATGGCACCCTGGTCCCTGCAAAAGCAATATTCTCCCCTTTACCTCTTGTAGCTGTATTTTTTATCTGAAAGGTTTCAATAAATAGAACTATACAAAAGAAATAATCAGAGATGCAGAAAAAACTTGTTGATTATATATCCATTTACAAGGAAATATTATTTTTAAAAGATATATTTTATATAAGACATTTTTCAACCAGATTCTATAAAAGGTAGATGTAGAGAAAATGTTTTTAAACAATGATGATCTGAAAAAATTCTGAATATAAGGAAAAATGATGATATTATCATAGGCTATTAATGTGGAAAAAGCTGACCAGAGAGAGCCTTCAGAATTGTTATTATTTAAATAAAAGTAAGGTGACAATATTTCCCAAAGAGGAATTGATGGGTTGTCCAATAACTATAATAAGATAAAGAGTTACTCTTAGCTATATAGCCATCTCCCCATCCCCTTCTTTTTTTTTTTATTCATTCTTTATTTCATTGAAAAAGCTCAGAAATGTTATCCTGAATTTGGTCAGTTTGCTTGGTTTGACATAGGATACTGGACCATTGTGGTAACAGGATTTTTCAGGGGTATAGTGATATTTTATTTATACTGAAATGTGATTTGTATGTTAATAAATAAAGTTGCCCGGGGGTCAGAGCTATTAGCAAGCCATAGCGAAAGCTGGGCGGTGGTGCACGCACTTAATCCCAGCACTTGGTAGGCAGAGCTAGGTAGATCTCTGCATGTTCAAGGATACAGCCAGCATTGGAGACACATGCCTTTAATCTCAATACCAACCACAGAAGACCTGGAGGTCTGTATAGACAGGCAGTGACTAGGAGGTCATGTGATTGGGTTTACAACCAATGAGAAGGCAGAACAGAAACGCTATTAAAAAAGACAGACACAGGAAGTAGGTCTCTTTTGGAGAGGTACAGCAACAGTGACAGGAAGGGTAAGGTTTTTAGCTCGTAGCTATTGCTCTGACCTCTTGGCTTTCATCTTTGTATTGGCATTGTGTTTCTTATTTAATAAGACGGTTGGTTACATCTACACAGAGGTAGTTGATTTTGCTGTTTCTTAGTCTGTAATGAACTCACAGAAGATTCACCTACCCATGTGGATTCTTTTCCTGTCAATCAGACTTTTCTTTAGAAGGTATATATTCTAGACTCCTTATTCCCTTTCTTTCATTTTTTAAAATATTCTCAAAAATAACTCTCAAAAACAACTTGGTCAAAGCAGAGAGATACCAAGTTTAGATGAGTAAGCAATCATAGAAATGATGTTGGTAAAATGTTTAGTAGGGTGGTAGGCAAATACTAGTTTGGCTAGAAGAAGATATAAGTTGTTATTTTGAACAGCAATCTTTAAAAAGAAAAACAGCCTCCCAAATGATTTCAGTGATAAGAAATGGATCGACAAAATAATTCACTATATTAATACATATGTGTCTGTTTGTGTGAAATTTCTTTAAAAGTAGGTTAAATTCATAACTTGGGTAATAAGAATAGTACAATAACTCTCTCTCAAAAATAAGTTGGTTAAAATCGCCATTTTGAGCAAAGGTATGTGAGGCACTAACTGAATTGGCTTCTAAGGAAACAGTGAAGGTCCAGAGCCTATATCAGACCTTCTCTGGACTGCGCATATGCTGTTTGCACATTTATTTCAAGAAGATATGGAAAGTTCATTTATGTTTATTTTCATTTTGGTTTGATTTGTTAGGTACTGAGAAATCTCAAACACGAGAATTTTCTGAACTTTAAGCAACATACAGGATTTTTTTTTCTGAGCTAGGGATACTGAAATCATGATTTCACATTTAGTAGATGAGTACTATACCTTTGAGCTACATCTCTATTCTATATCTTTCTAAATGGCCTTTTAAGTGTAATTTCTACTGAGTAGGTATGGTCTAATCTAGATAAACTGGGGAGTTTGAGAACTGAGGACTTTTGTGGTTTATGTTCCTGCTAATATTTAGTGGTCAAGATCATGTCTTAATCTTTATAGAAAAGCAACCTGACCCACCAATACTATAAATCTATCACTGTAAGGCACCTTACAGTGTTAAGTGTGGAAACTTTGTTGGTAGTACTTAAAGGGTGGTGATGACTCAGGATCCTTTTCCATTTAATATAACCAATGATTGATTGCAGCCAAGTGTGGCTGATGAATCTAATCTCAGTTGTGGCAAAGATAACCCACAAACTGTGAGCAATTCTAAATTTTTGGCATACTACAGTACCTGTATTTGAAGAATAGTTAGACAGTCATAATCCTTTCAATTCAAATAAACTTAAAGCTTTTGTCCTCAAATGCTATCCTTTTATACATGGGGTAACCAAGATATGTGTAAAAAGATGTCCCTCTACATCGACAAGATAGCTGTTACAACAGTACCATTTGTGATGCTGGCTGCACTGAAATTGGCATAAGCAGTGTAAAGAACAGAAAAGGAAAATATTATTAGAGCCATTTCAAAAGAGTTGATCTAGGATTAAATTTTGGCTTAGAGACAGAGATGCCTCAACAGGTAAAGGCACTTATGATCCAATGATGTAAGCCTGACAACCTGTGGTTAGTTTCCATAACTCAAGCAAAGGTGGAGAAGAGAATTGACACTATCCAAGTTTTCCTTAGACCTCCGCACACACTCTGTGACATACATGTCACCACATACACACACATATACACACACACACACAAACATACACACACACAAACACACACACACAAACACACACACATACACACACACATACACACACACATACACACACACACAAGCATGTACACACCATACACATATTTTACCAATATATTTTTAAATTAAAAATATTTTGTAGCTGGAGTTTTCCTGTGTCATGCCTGGCCCTCGGTCAGGACAAATCTCTCTCACCTGCCAGTCCTGCAGCTGTTCAGACCCAAGTAAACATACAGAGGCTTATATTATTATGGACTGTATGGCCATTAGCTCAAGCTTATTACTGACTAGCTCTTACACTTAAGCTAACCCATAATACTCATTTATGTTTAGCCATGTGGCCTGGTACCTTTTCTCAGTTCTGCCTTGTCATCTTGCTTCCTCTGTGTCTGGCTGGTGACTCCTGACTCAGCCTTCCTGTTCCCAGAATTCTCCTTATCTGCTTATCCCTGCCTATACTTCTTGCGTGGCTACTGGTTAATCAGCATTTATTTATCAACCAATCAGAGCAACACATTCACAGCATACAGAGTGACATCACCCATCAATATATTTTAAAACAATGAACTGAGATTATGTTGTAGACAGAGATTAAGGGAGCAGGAACCTGTGAGGGTTATTGGTATTAAACTCCAGAGAAATGAAAATGATTGGCAAGCATTAAAGGATAGTGGAGACTTGGTGGTCTTCCTTGCTGAATTTCCCCCACTACCTTGGGGAGAAGCTGGATCACTCCCTGGATGGAAAGTAATGGGCTTCTGGGCAAATCCCTCCATGCATTGCAAATGAATGCCCTGTTTAGAGACAGCCAAGGAAAGAAAGAAGGAAAGGTACAGTTTTAGGGAGTGGATTATTTAGTGCTGTTTGAGGTCTAATAAAAGGAGCCCTAATGATAGGACACTGATGATACAATTCCTCTCAGAGTCTCCTTGCTTTCTTGTGGGAGCTTCAAACCTTGGTCAGTTCTAGACAACTGAATTGCCTTGTTTTCACCTATTCCTGTCAGTAATGAGTGATGAGTATCCTCAGAAGCCAGCATCCTTTAGCAAGAAGTAGGCAAGGAATAGTCATGCCAGCTGACTATCATGTGACCTGAGCAGGGAGGGAGCCTCAGTCCTTGTCTGCCCCCTTTCTCAAAGCATCTTTCTTTAATGTTCTGATCACTAACAGTCTTGTTTACCCTTACGCTTTGATTTCTCAGTGAGCATGCTCTTCCTGGGTGAAAAACCCATCTCCATGTGGACAGTGAATAAGAGCTTCAATTGTCACAGAGGACAAGGCTGACAGAGAAAACAGAAAGGAAGGGAAGGATTCTTATGAAGAGAAATGGATTAAAGGGAGAGAAGGAAGACATGAAACAATGAGGAAATGCAGGGGACAGAAGGATATAAAAGCAAATCAAAACTAGCAAACACAGCAGGAACACTCACCAGTGCTGGCCAAAGCCACCTGCTACAAGATATTTTCATGTGTTAAACCGACCTTTTTTCTGTGTGAGTCAGAAAGGGCTTTCTCACCCAGGATTCAGACATCTGTGGCTTCAGGTCAGTGGGCTGGAGAATTGAGTTGAATATTGCAGAGGAAGTGTGGAAATTTGGAATGTTTTGTCTGATTAGGTATGAGGGGGTGGTAAAAGAGAAAAAAGAAACAGAAAGCTTGGCTTCTGTTAACTTGGTAGTGATAGCCACACTGTGCAAAACTTGTGATAAGAGTTTAATTGTGCAGAAGTTTCTCTCCAGTCTTCGGATTTTTGGTTCTGCTTCACAGGAGTTGCTGGTTGTCAACAGACTTCTCTCAAGTTTTCCAAGCATCACTCCATTATTTGTCCTCAGCCGTGAACCGATAACAGACCTAGACTTTTTAAATTCACTAATTTGTCCATTTAATAGTGAAAGTGTACCATAAGAAAAGAAATTTCACTTAAATATTTGGAAGAACCTACTTTTCCTAATTCTTGTATTCTTCCCATGATATTGGGAGTCAATATGAAGTGCTTAAAAGATCTTTAATTTATAGTTGTTGAATTGAGATCTCTTATATAAAACATGTTAATTAATCCATTTATTCATTAATCATTTTTTTCATATTAATAGCATACTTCACACACTATGCTGGTTCCAGGAATTAGTGTCTTGCTAGCTGTAGTACACCGTTTTCTGGCACACTCAATAAATATACTCCTGAAATTTGGCTTGTAATTTCAGTCATGTTTAAGTGAATTAACAGGGCATGATGTCTGGGGGTGGGGAAGGTGAGGGAATACCAAGGAAATCTTTTGTTATGTAGAGAATATTTTTAAGCAAAAATGATTCTATTCCAGTGTGTTTTCTCAGCCAACCTGGACTTCCATATGCTAGTTCTCCTGAAGCAGGAACGCCACCTGTATTTTATTCCTACTTTGTGGGTACCAGCATTTCAATTGGCTCCAGCGTCTACTAATCATTTTCTTTTTCAACATTAGAAAATGTTGAATGGCCAAACACTCATCAAAAATGTCAAAAATGTTTTCATTCCTGAAAATCTTCTTTAAATACTGAAGTGGCTTGATTAGGTTAGAGTGGTTTCTCCATCATTTTCTATATCCACTTAACTTAAGGGTAACTTTTAATGACATCCCACCAAGAGCGTATAGAATTTTAAAGCAATCAGTGTTTTCTCCTTCCACTATAGTGAGGAGAAAATTAATTCAATTTATGCTACATACAAGATCTTGTTCTGAGTTCTATATTTATGTTATTAAGTTAAGAATATGCAACTTGATTTTTCCCATTTATGTTATGCTACCTCATACTTGAAAATCACATTTTTTTCATAGTATTTTACATGTAATTTGGGCCTTCGGTAGTGGCAAATTGGCATATGATTTAGTACCCTTTCTGGAAACTAGTAAAACCTTATTCAGACCTACTAATGTGCTAAGCTTTTTCAGGTTTTCATGACTGAGCTCTGTACTTTTTTACCCTCACAGGATGAATTGGTGCTACGTAGCATGAGGAGAGTTGAACCCTACTATTGCAAGAGATTTTACCTTTCAGTTCATGGAAAAGGTTGGAGTGCCATTTCGTACCACAATACATCTCCTGGTTTCTCTAGGACAGGTATCTTCAGACACAGAGAATCTAAATTAGTTGCTCTAATGATGTCATGGTTACCCTTGGAGCTTCCTGCTTCTCCACACTCCTATCTATGGTTTTCATTGCTCTTGTGTTATGGAGTATTTAGCTAGAACACCAGGGTATCTTCTTGTGTTTTTAATGTGCATTTTCCTCATGACTAATAATGTAGAGCATAATTCTAGGTATGCACTGGTCATTTGTATATCTTCCTTGGTAATCTGATTAAAGAAATCACTCATCATTCTGTATAGGCAGTCATGTTTCAGAACACAGAATGTGCCTCCTTATCTAATCATTACAGGTACTATTTATTAATTTATTTATTTGTGTGTGTATGCATATGCATGCATGCATGTGCATGCCCATGCAATATGTTCATGCGTGTGTGCGTGCGTGCGTGCGTGCGTGCGTGTGTGTGTGTGTGTGTGTGTGTGTGTGTGTGTGTGTACTTGCTATGGCACTCTTGTGGAGGTCAGAGGAAAAGTTTCTGGATATTGGTTATCTTCTACCATTTTTGTCCCAAGTTTTGAGGTCTAGAGACTTGGTAGCAAGAACTTTTACCCACTGAGCTGCCTGATCACCCGACTCTATTAATTGTTGCCCGTCAGGTAAAGAACAATATTCCCTTCCCTAATTGGAAGAGAGTTTGCATTCCTCTGCAAAGAATTCTCATCTTACGCAGAATTGAGACACAGGGTTCTCAGGAAAAGACTGTAGAGACTGCTAGAAACTAGAGCTGACTGAATACCCAGGCCTATCCTTGTCTGACTGGTCAGTTTTGCTTAACATTAAATAAAGCCACAGGCTCTACAGAGACCTGCTATGTAAGCTCGTCCAGGAGCCAGTGCCATTTCCCCATAATCCAGCAAATCTTCAGATAACAAGAGTTTTTGAATAAACTTTACTTTTAAAATGGCATATTCTACTTTTAAACGCCAGCTCCCCCCAAAAGGTGGAGTATTCACCCTATGCAGCTCCAAGGCAAACAGTGTGATTGGGAGCACATTCATAATTCAACACGGTCAAATGCCAGGGGCCAAGGAGATAGCACTCCATGGCCGTGAGGAGTGGGCTGTCACTCATGGCTGATTCTGCTCCTTGCAGCAAGCTGTATAATTGGAGAAGCGGAGAGCCGTGACCCCAGCTCTGTGTTCTGCTACTATAATATATTCCCATCAGTCTGACCAGTATCAGGCATGGAGGAGCCTTTTGAATGAAAGCAAAAATGCTAAATTGTAGTTTTCCAGATTTCTGGAAATATTAGGTTTAAACTGAAAAAGAGGGAACAGACAGTAAGGGAGGTATCTCTGCACCAAAATTGTAAACACACTTAGCCACTCTGCACATCTCTGCCACTTTCTGTGAGGTTGGAGTTCTATTACAAGGCTTTCGGGGATGGGGCGTGATGGGACAAGAAGCTTATAGGCTAGAAGCTTCAGGCTGGGGGCTTGAGACCTAGTGTGGGTGAGCCTCATTTCTGCTGCGTCCTAGAAAAGTGAGTTGTGACAGATTATGTAGAGGAGTGAGCTGTGATAAGTTCCCTAGGAGTCCAGTTTTCTAATCTGGCACAGGTTGGATCAAAGTGCTCATTTTTCCATTAGGTTGTAGTGGGGATTAAATAAAACACTGTGTAATTCACTGACTTTAGTGGACAGCATGGTGCAAGTAGAGTTTAGCCTGTTTTGGCAACTGCTAAGCCCTCATGAACCAAAGTCATCAACTTCCAACTTCCCACATGAACTCTCCCATAGTTACTCCTTCTACATAGTAATCTCTTTGACCTACTTCACTTTGGTACAGCATCCAATTCACAAATTTTGAAGCGTTCTATGAGGAAAGCATACACATATAAGGTCACTGTTACATGGCAAGTAACACGCACAAGTCTCAATACTGATGTCACAGAAATACAGGGAAAGATCTAGATAGTGAAAAAGGGAAAGAATGCTTTAGTGATGCTTGGTTACAGCTTATGTTATTTTTAAAACTACATTGATAACAAGGAAGGGAAGAATGGAAGGGCAGGGGACATAAAAAAAGGGAAAAGTCAGGTAGGTAGTTGAAGAAATTAGTGAGAAACATTCTATACAGCTAAGGTGGTGACATTGTGTTGGAAGGATGTAAGACTGGACCAGCAAACTTAGGTTCAATGTCAGGACCTTCGGTCCAGATGGCAAGGTCCTGTTTGTAGTAGACTTCCAGGCATCTGTGAGTGCACTGACTATGAGAGCTTGGAAGAAGTTTCATTCTGCTCACTGATAGCTGATGTGAAAAGCACTAAACACAAGAATGTATGCAGCCTAGTCCCCAGTTCTAATTTTAGCATTTGCCCCAACCTTAGGTGCTGGGAAGATAGTTGTGGCTATTTCCTCCCAGTCATGGTGTTAACTGATCCTCTCAAAGAAGTGGAACTGGGCCCAGTGTAAGCACCAGCTGTGAAACTGGCTCCCCAGCCTTTAGGCCACTCTTGACTACAATCTTCCACCACAACCAGATTAATGGGATTGGGAACAACTATAGTAGGTTGCAGTAATTAATCAATTTTATTTCTCTTTATATACTTGAAGTTAAGGCTTTTGTATTTAGCATGCAAATTTATGTAAATTAAAATTCAAATACATGCAAACAGATATGCAAATATGTGTCCCTAGATTTGCTAAGGAAAAAAAAAATCTGGTAGCCCTACTGTAAGCTCCTAAAATGCAGTGGGGGAAGGGAGAGAGAAGTTGAGGGAGTTTTGCAGCTTGATATGCCTTTCATTTGTTAATATATGCAAGTTAAAAATGAAAATAAAAACATGTTTTACTTCAGCTGCTCCCTGTGTTATAAAATAGAAAGCTGAAAATCTGCAACAATAACAGGAACAAAATCTGTGAGTCTCCTTCTTGAGATAAGAATTTTAAAGTTTTATTTATTCTAGAATCATCTGCCTTTAGGCATTGAGCCTCATAAGTGCTGCTTCCTACTTTTAATTGTTCCGATAGAAGCTGTAACTAAACACAGAGGAAATGTCTTAGAACCTGAGTGCCGAAGACTTGTGATGTGAGATTGAAGTTGTGTAGAAGCAGCCTAGGAATGGGAGGTAGGGGCTGAGCAGGAAGAAATCAATGATGAAATACATTTGATTAATTCATATGGAATAAATATTTTCTTTAAAAGGTTGTTATTTGTAAATGAGCTCACATGAAGAAATGGGTGTGTATTATAAGTTTATCAAAGAGGAGACCCTTAAATAACTGCTCGTACTGTAAACTACACCATGTGGTGATACATCACTGCAATCCTCAGGAGGAAAGGGCAAGAAGGTGACATTCAAGGTCTTCTTCACTCATATAGTGAGTTTGAGGGTAGGCTACATGGCTACATGAGACTTTGTCTCTTACACTCCCACACACAATAGCACAACCTTAGCAACCCCCCCCCCAAAAAAAAAATAACCAGGCACGGTCAGAGCTTAATTTAAAGTAGATTGGAAGTAGCAGATAGTGTCTGGTACTTGAAATGTTGGTTATTACAGTATTTACAAGGAAGTCTGATCATAGCAAAAACAGTAAATGGATGAGTGATAAATACTAGAACAGGAGTTGGGCCAGGCACCCAGAGAACTGAATTACTGCTGGTTCTGCATCTCGTACTACAACATGACATTTGGCTGCACAAGGAATGTGGCCTCAATTTTCTCATTGGTGAAATAAGATAGCAATAATGGTCTGACCTCTCTGAAGATCCCACTGCCATTCAAATGAAAAACAGCAAAGCACTAAATAGATGTTAATTACTTTTAGAGAAGTTTATCTGTGGTCATTGCCAAGTTTTCTTTGCTGAGAACTCTTTAAACACTAGGAAGTTGGTTAAGGATTCAATATGATCAATTAAAGATTAGAAAACCCAAATAAGAATCTTGAAGGCTCAAGACAAATGATTTTGGAGAAGGCCTGACATAGGGTTATTCCTGGGAGGAGACTTCATAGCCTTATAGCATAGTGAAAAGAAACCTTTCTCAAGTTGTAGATCATCTTCTCTGACAATGAGACTATTTAGTATCTGAATTAAATGAGTTTTCTGGTTCTCAGGCTCTTGGTTTCTGCTGTCTATGAGCTCCTGTCTTGATACTTGTAACAAAGAAGCCCCCTTTTGGATCTCAGGTCAAGCTATACTGGGTGACTTTTCATGCCTCTGGTTCTTAGCAGAGGACTTCTTATCAAATGTTAAATACAACATTTTTTGCTAAAAATATCAGTTATGTAAAGTCATTTGAAACAAACAAGCTTTATTTATTTAATATCCATTCTTTGAATACCATTGGACATTCAGTGTAACTCAGCCATACAACATGTTCACTGAAGGCAAAACTTCAGAATCTAGTAGGAAGAGAAGTTATATTCTTCTCCATCAAGGGGGAGTGAGCATAGAAAGTCTTTCTGAATTCAGAATACTCTGATGTGATCCTCTTTAGCCATTCCTGTCTGGATCAGGTAGCTGCTTTAAGAAAACTGGCCATCAGTACTGGCCTGGGAAGAATGGACAAGGCATGTGCACATGCCTGTGAGTTGTCAAGGGCACCTCTGTTGTGCTGTGGTGAGCAACATGGACCTTAACAGCAGCACCTATGAGATATCCCTGATGAGCTGTCTTGACAAGGACTATGTTATGGCAGACAATGGAAAATTAGGAAACGTATACAAGTTGAAAGGTTTTATCTCTTATTTACAACTAGAGTAGGTATCATTTCTTCAGTAGAGAAAGGTATAGGGAATTCTTTAATGAGAAATTCTATAGAGGGTAAGCAATTCAGATTAGAATTTGGTTTATCACAGGGGTGACTTGGTAGGAAAAAGTTTTAGACAATGGAAAGTGTCAAATTAGAACTGTAGAAAATGGGACTGGCTGCCTTAGCATGGAGATGTGATGAAATCTTGTGTGTGGGAGTGTGGGGACAAGAAGGATAAGCAGATTCATGCTGGTCTTCTCTGTTGTAGTACCGGAAGAGACAGGCATAAGTGACACTTAGTCGTAAAAGGTGCTCAGGGAATAGAGGACTTTCAAGACAGCACAGCTGAAGGGCATACATGCATTTTTATTAGTGTTTAATGTAAGAGAGAAGCCGAGAATGAACCAGGGATTCAGTAGTGAGCTCACTAGGGATACAGCTGCAATCAAAGGTGTGTGACCAGTACAATAGAACCATGGAGGCTATGAGCCAAGCATGTTGCTGGCATGTCATGTTGTAAGTGTAAGAGATCGGTACAAATTAAGGTTGCTGGTTGGTAGTGGATAGAGAACAGGGGAAATTATGTGATTAGTAGAGCTATCAATGACTTCAGCCCTGACCTTTGCATTCAGTTTTGATCATATTGGTTCTGAAATTGAATAATGGTGGTGCTAAGTATTGGTATTTGATTTTTGTTAATGAGAAAAGGATAGGGACCTTAAAGGAAGCATTCATTTTGAGAAGAAGCTAAATGAGTTCCTTGTATGCCCTTAGGGGAAGGAAGACACACTTTAAGTCAGACCTAAAAATGCCATTTTACCTCACTCAGAGATGATTTGTTTCAGCAAAATATCATGCATTGTGTTGAATTAATATGGATTTGCATTTTGATTTAAATTTATTTAAACAACTGGATGCTATTTGGTGATTCTGTGTGGACTAAATTTATAAGAGATATGTGCATGGGTTTGAAATGTGAAATCCATGGCCATATACATATACTTCAGAAATTTAGAATATATTTTTTGCTATATAATACATACATTCATGCATACATACACATACACAAGTATATATACATATACATATACATATACATATACATATACATATATACATGCATGCAGTTTTTCCCCTTTGAAGGTTGACTTTGGATTGCTTGGTTTCAATAAACTCATAATATTGGAATGCTTAAGATTTGAACTATGTTGAGTTACAAATGATATATATTATAAATACAATTTTTTTTGGTCTCAGACATTTTTTGATGCAAGATTTAAAATACCTGAAAAATTTTAATTGGTTACATAATGAAATGATATTATGTTGGCCATATTACACTAATTGTATGTGTTACTAAAATTTAAGTTCATCTGCTTTTTACTTTTTTAAAATGTGACCACTAAAATAATCAGATTCCATGTCTAACTCTTATTCTTTCCCATTGGACAAAGCAAATGTGTTATGTGTATTTCAAGGCATCTAGAGTACCCTGCTACTGATGCCTGGTCTATGTTCACTGTTCCCTTGTCTAGCTGAGAACTATTGTTCCAAGGGAGGAAAGGGTCCTAGAGCTAACGTATGAATTCAAGTGAGGTAGAATTTCATAAGATACCTCTGTGGATTGACTAAGCAAGGATCATTTGGGTAGAATGTGTACTCTCTACCACTGCACCAGCAAAAAGATCTGGGAATAAAGTATCTGTAAAGGGTTGCAATTAAGGCAGAGACGCAAATCCAGTAAAGGTGCTGAGAATTAGGGACTGGTGACAATTCAGCCTTAATCAGGACATCAAGATCACGCTACTGTTAATCTGTCAAGACCCATGTAACATCACACAAGAGAAGGCATATAGAACTGAAGAACCAGGAAATAGGAGGAGTGTCATGAAACATGGCCATCCAGATGTGGTGTTGCCATTGTGACCATGAACATACAGAAGGTATGGGTACCCGCATAAGAAGGGGCCCTTAAACTTGCCTCCATGGATGGAGGGTGTGTCTGTGAGGCCCTATATATTCCCAAGGAGTTAATGACTGTGAGTGTTTGTTGGAGGAGGGGTTGTTATTTTCTCTAATGGTGTAGCGAAAGGGGCACTAGATGGAAAGAAACGAGTTCAAGCATGAAGGAAGGAAGATCCCAGAAAGCAGTAAGTGGTAAAAAATAATCACTACACATTGTCTATGTATGAAACTGTCAAACAATAATGAAAATATTTAAAAATGAAATAAAACATTATATGTACTTATAAGGCTGTATTTATATACTTAGGAATACACACACTTGTGAATGAATTGCAACAATTAAAGAAACAAAGTCATGAATTTGAGAGAGAGCAAGGTGGGGGAAAATTCATGGGAAGGGTTAGTGGAAGGAAAGGGAGGGAAGAAATTATGTAATTACGTTTTTATTTAAAAATAAAAACATTTAAAAATAAATAAAATTTGCATCTAGTGGTAAAGAAATACAGCAATCAAAACCAATGATAAAACAAGTACACTCTTCATAGCCCCTTAGCGGTTTCACATGTATGGGATAATGTAAAGGAGCCCATTAGATATTTTTACAAAGCTCTCTTTGGAGCCAGCTCCTCCCTTATACTGTCATTGTACTGGTCAACAGCTGACTCAGTCTGATCTGACATCTAAGGTCATATCTGTCTCATGTTCTTCAAGTAAACTTCACCTTCATACAGTTCAGATTTATGGAAGATCTAGCTGGTTTTCTATTTGTAGTGGGCAGAGTACATTCATCTGAATTAAGCATGTGCTTGAATAGATGAGGCTTCAGGTCTCACAAACACTTATAGAAAGAACATAAACATACGTGTATGCAATAGCAATATGTAAAGGTTTGAGATAACTACAATGTAAAAGAATTTAATACCATTTTAACCATTCATATTAATTTTTACACACATATTAATAAATACCATTTTTTTCTACAAGTTTTAAAAGGTACTGGTAAAACATCTTATGTGAACTTCTATGGTAGAGGCAGTCACTCACTGTGTAGAATTTAAGCATTTTAATCCAAAATCAACATGCCTTTCTGCAATGAAAAATTTTTGGTTGGACGTAGGATAGAAGCCCTTAAAATAATCATAATGCAAACACTTGACATGTTTATAATATACAGATCAGATGCAGAAGGGTTTTTGAAAGATCCCTTTTCTGAAGAAACAGCATCAGACAACATCAACAGTGATTATAGTTCTGTTATTTTGGATTCAGAGATATTTGAAGCTTTACTGGATGAAGAAGACATGGACTTTAAGGAAGATGATGAAAACATTGATTTCATGTCAGAGCTAAAGGTACAAGTGGCGTGACAGTGCCCATGTCATGTAAAACTCCCCAGAGAATGTACCTGGGCCTTGTGGGGTTGACGCTGATAAGAAACTGATGACTGGAAACAGAAGGAAAACTTAGAAAGTATATCACAAGCTTGAAAAACAATCTATATCCCTTGTGAGTCTTTTTTTTAAGCATACGGGAGTTATAGTACATATTATGTGCTTTGCATTTTGACAGAATAAATGTGGAATGATAGCCTGCTTGCCACTCTGTAGTTGTGTGATAATAAGAAATTATTTAGCTTCTTTGATCTCTAATTTATTCAACTATAAAATGAGAATAATAATAGCTACCTCATATGAACACTGATCACAGACAGTTGTAGAAACCATGTATTATTATCTACAACTAATATGTAACACTTTCATATTTCCTAAAGGTTTAAGGATCTAAAAAATTAAACTTTAATGTAAAGAAGAAGGATCACAGTCTAATATAGTGGTCATATCTATTAATTCCTCCAGATATTACTATTTCTGATATGAAATCTTGCAGACACTTACATGTTTATGTCTAGTGCTCAGATGATATCTCTATTCTGTGATGTCCCATACACTTTAGGAGGCAGAACCTAGATATTGAAAATAGGTCACTGAGATATCCCACCTCCTGTTCTGTTTCCTCGCTGTCTTGCATTAAATTGTTCTGCTAGACCCACATACACATGATGGAAAAATCCTGTGAAGAAAATAAATTATTCTTTCCTCCTTTAAGTTGCGTATATAAGATGTTTTTTTTATAGCAATGCAATAGTAATTAAAAATAAGTGTGTTTGTTAGATGAATAGAAACCATCTGATACAACTTTTTTTTTCATTAAAATAACCCAATTGCCCCTTTTGTTAGCAAAACTGCTATCAGACAATAAATTACGACAAAACCCCTTGAAAATAAGCATCTAATGTGTCTTTTACATGATAGAGAAAAACAGCATGACTTTGTATGAGCCATCTTGAGCTAGCACAACAAAATGCCAAAGGCCAAGCACCTTAACAGTCACTAATTTTCTTGTAATCATGGATACTGAGAATTCCCTGGCCAAGAGGCTGTCAATTTAGTTTCAGCATAGTCCTCTCTTTCTGGCTTACATAGCTGTTGTTCTGATAATGTGTTTGTGTGCAAAAAAATAAAAATAAGGACAGTGACTTGCTACTCATTTACTTCTTATGAGGGCAAGAGCCCTACCAGGTTAGGAGCTGTCTTCAAATACCACTCAAACATCATCACCATTTTTCAGCATTTATCTATAGATAAGGTCCTGCTGAGCATCAGAATTTGAACATATATAGGACTTGAAGATGCACTCCTGAGTACCTTGTTTTACTTACATCCTATAGACAAAACTTCCAGGAACTGGTGAGCATGAGAGAATATTAATTCATTAAAGATTGCTGGTTCATTTGAGAGAATGCTCCTAAAAGAAGCCATGGGGTAGAAATAGAGACAATAATCACTTTGCATTCATTGAAATACAGCTAAAGATACAGCTTAGCCACAGATTTTTCTGTGTGGTCCTAAGAATGCCTCCATGTTCTCCAGGTCTTAGTTTCCCTATCAGAAGCATACAAGTATTGGTGCTTTAGGACTAGCTGGTGAGGAAGAATAGAAGAAGTAGAGAAGGAATGGGAAAAAAGCCTTCATGACTTCTAGGTTAGTGTGTGCGTGTAGCCAGATGCTATAGGTACGGTCTACTGGAGAACTATTTACATAATCCAAGAGCCACAGCACCTTTAAGTCAGGTCTTCCAGGCAGAAAAGATAATGATTTTGAAGCCTCTGCCCTTGTGCTCAGGCACATGACAATCTTGACATGAGTTTTAGTATTCTGATAATGTACTTAATCTCTTGTTTACAAAGGGTATGACTTAGTATTGCTTAAGATATTCATCATCTATTTTCTTTACCTGTTGGACAGAGGATAGAACAGATGAAAAGCTGCAAAGAAGATTAGAAAGTTTGATGGCTTCTCTGGATAACATGGAATTCAAAGGCATCAACATTTCTAATTGCTTTGTTTAATTGGTTTAAAAATATTACATGCTTACATGAGCTCATATTTAATGAACTTTAAAGACATGAAGCTATAGCCTCCTAAAATCTCTTACTTTAGTTGTTCCCAAAAATGAAGGTGGGTGTTATATTCTCTATGCTGCGCAAATGTGTTTCATTCCTTTATGGTATGAGATTCCTCAATGTTCCAGAGTTCTGTAGAGTGACCTTAATGATCCAGGTCAAAGTCCAATAATTTTGGATAGACTGGCTGATCTTTCTCAGAAAAAAAATGTTTGGCTAGTCGTGATACTTTGTTTGAACAGAAGTACCACATGCTACTAAAAATCATTTTCCAGAATGCTACTTCCATTACTATGGAAACACTATTAAATAAGACCACAAAATAAGACTTTTCTACACACAACTACCAGTGGTCTAGTTTTCTGAGAACCTCAGATATCTTCTAATTAGCAAAAGCAAAAGAAGGAGACTGTCCATCAACTTAATCTTCATAGTTCCTTTTTAAGGAAACTATCTGTCTGTCTATCTATCTATCTATCTATCTATCTATCTATCTATCTATCTATCT